>VUYV01000189.1:1311990-1323261 GCA_008711295.1 Anarhynchus alexandrinus | reverse complement strand
TGGCCCCCCCCCCCCCCCCCCCCAGACGAAGAGTGATAATAAACTCGTAATTCCCCTTTGTCCCAGGAAAGCGAAGGGAAGCTGACGCCGCTCCTTGCCTCCCCGGGATCCCCACTGGAAGGTCCACCTCTTGGTCCACCATAGAGGGCTGGGGTGCAAGACGGTTTCCTCAGAAATCCTCTTTTCTTTAGAAGCCTATTTCACAACGCAGAGGAAGGGGGGAAAAAAAATATTCTGAGATGATCTAGTTCTTTGGAATAGATGAGATTGTCTCCTTGAATATCTAATGTTGCAATTCCAGTTCGAAGTATACCCATTTCCTCTTTATTACATCATTCTGCATTTTATTTCTATGATTTTATGTTTTACTGCTGTTCCCGCGAAAGTCTATATTTTCAGCGTTATAGAAAGTCTCTGAAGATCCATAAGATTATTATTTATCTGACTTTCTGTGTCTCCGAGTGCTGTATACATTATATAATTGCTTTAAAATGTTTTCATAAATTACATTCAGAAATGTGTCATAGTAAATTACCTTTGTAATAAAATGTAAAAAATGCAAATGGCTGTTGTCTTTATTACGTTTTAAACCATTGGTTTATCTGCACTATTTCACTTGTCAGTTGCACAATATGTTGTATAAAGGGAAAGCACAGTTTGATAACAGATAGATGGAACCTCGTGTGTAATCTAGCAGGCACGTACAGTTTGGGTCATTTCCTTATCTCCCGCAGAAAAGACATTATCCCCCTCATATTTACATACTTTTCAATATTTGTCAAACAATCATAAATTATAAATTAATGAAATGTTCGACAGTCTTCAGAGATCAGACTAATGAAGACATTTACCTTTTTGGTGATTTGGAGTCTCATCTTTGTAAGTTTAATGACATTTAGACTCTCACGGTTTATTAGGCTTTATTAGATTTGTCCTTCGCTCCTGCTGTCATTCAGATGTCTCTGCATAAACATCACCTGCTTCAGGTACAAGAACAAATCGACTTCTTCCAGGAAGGCTCCGAAGCAGCAGCAGAACCACCACCACCACCACCACCACGCCTGGGCGCGGAGCGGGGCGCCGGGGGCCGCGCAAGGCCGGGCGGAGCTGGCCTCNTGGCCTCGCCCGGCGCCCGCAAGCCGCTCGCCGCTCCGGCCGGGGCTGGCAGCCCGCTCCCCAGCCGTCCCCTGCGGCTGGGAGTTATTAAATGCCCTCCCCGGCCAAGAACCCCATGTGCCTTTGATTACGCCGGAGCCCGGGCCCGGGCGGACCGGCGCACCCACCCCGCGGCCCCCGGACTGGCGGGGCCCTCCTGCTCGGGCTCCTGAGCCACGCCTGAGCCCCCCGAGGACAAGCGGGAGCTTTTATTATTTTTTTTTCCGTTTCTTTCCTTTTCTTTTCTTTTATTTTCCTTTTTCTTCTTGTTTTCTTTTTGTTTTGTTTTTGTTTTCTTTTTGTTTTGTTTTGCTTTTTTTTTGACCGGGTGGGTTTGGTGCTCCAGAGCGCTGGGCCGGGCGCGGCGATGCCCGGCGGGGCGGGCAGCCTTGTCCCCGCTCGGCACCGTGCGGGGAACTCGCTCTGATGGATGGTACCTGCCTCCCCAACACGATTAGGTTGCAGAAATTAAGTTGCCCCCAGAAAGGTCGGCACTCGTCCCCCTCCACCTTTGCCTGGAGAGGCTCACGCGAAATCCCGCCGGCCAGAGCCTGGCGCCATCTTCCCGGGAACAAAGACCCGGGGCTCCCCCAGCCTCGCCGCCGCCCTGTAATCGAGTTTCCTAATTACATTACTCCGCTCGCAAATGTCAGGAGCATGTGTTGGGGCACGCTGCCCNTGCCTCAGAGCCTTTGCACTTCATCAAATATAGATCAGGTCTAAACCTCGCGCGACGAACCTCCAACATTGTTTGCAGAGGCTTCCAAATATTTCCAAACAACGCTTTTTTAAAACACAATGGAGAGTTATTAAAGCGCTTGTTGGTAAAGTGAGCATGTGTTCTGCAATCATCAAAAATTGATATGTACCGCCAGTAAAGTAATTATGCACCATCCTGAGGATACGAGAACAGTACATTGTTAATCCACTTGCACACCCGTTGACTTGCAGCATCAGGCTGCAAATAGCTTAATTAAGTCATACACGTGGAATATAACCATATTGTTACATTGCATTATGCACACTATATCTCAATTTATTGGGACAATTAATGCTAGTGATAGACCTCGGGCAAAAAATATTAACCGCAAAGCACTAAAGTTGCATTCTGGTGACATTTGCAGTCCGGGGAGTAAACATTGAAATAAGGCACAACCTTCCGGGAACTGCGAGGTCTTCCGAGGATGCCTCCTGCCCCCAAGCCCGTCCTTAGCAGGCACTTTGGCCAGCCGGAGGGAAAGATCTCCGCAATCCTCGTCCCTAGCTGGGTCCTGACTTGCGAAAACACCCCGAGAGCCAAACCCGCTCGCTCCTCTTGACTCCAGGGAAGTTTGGGCTGGATGGGAGCTCCGGGATCGGTCCTCAGAGGATGCGAAGCCCAGAGCAAGGGGGCTCAGAGCCAGAGCGAGTCTCCTCGCAGGGTTGAGGAAGGGTGACATAGCGGGGAGGGAGGATGAACTCCAGCGTTTCACGGGCAGCCTGGAGCTGGAAGGACACACCAGCCCGTCTAATATCTTGCACACTCGTGAACGTGAACACACGCCGGTATTTCGCACAGGGAAACGAAGTTTCGCAGCCGGTGGCCAGGCTGGGGACATCCAGCCAGGCTGGGAGCCCTCAGCCCCCCGCTCGGGGCCAGCTTGTCCCGCTCACCACCCCCAAACTGCGGTGTGTCCCCCCCACGCCGCCCCCCCGAGTGGAGCCCCGAGGGCGCAGGCTAACGTCGGTAGTGCCCACAGCATCCCGTCTCCCCGGGGGATGTCCGAGCACCCCGCACAGGCTACGGAGCCGGGGATGAGCCGGCGCTGGGAGAGGCGGGGGGACCTGCCCCACGCCGGGGGGGGCGGGTAGCGTCGAGGGTGGGCGGGCAGCGGGGTCTGTCCTGCCAGGCTGTTGTCCAGGACATTTGTGTAAGCGGGTGCAGGTACCCTTCTGGGGGCAGGCGGCTGGGACGCACTCCTTTATCGCCTGATTTACCATCTTTTCTGCAAAAGTGCTCCGAACCGATACTATTTTCTGGGGAACAAAATATCCCCAAATCAAAACCAAAACCTCTTTGTATGACCGATTTAACTGCCTCCTCTATATTTTCTAAACGCCGCTCGATGGTGCGCTGTCATTCCCGTCGGGATGAAATCTCTCCAAGTTTTCCCAGCCTGTGCTCTTTGGGGATGCAAAGGGCAATTTCCAACCTCGTGAGGTCTTTGATTTAACGGATTTCCCAAACGTTTTGGGAAAAAGACGCCCGGAAGGTAACCAGAGTTCCCCTAGACGTGTCTCCTACCCGCGTCGAGGTGACCCGTTGAGGGCAGCCCCGGGTGCAGGCGGGAACGCGGGTGAGACCCGTGCGCCGGGCTGCAGCGGGGGCTGCAGCAGGGCAGGGGGTGCCAAATGGGACACACGTGTCTGCTCCCACCCGGGTGGCCAGCGCTGCTCAGCCCCTTACACACACGAGTGGGGGCTGCTCCGGAGCTGTTTTTTTTCCCGTAGTTTTCCCCGCCAGCTCCTTTTTACTCTTACTTCCAGCGCTTCTCACAAGCAGCTGCACCAGCCGGGGAAACGACTGCAAACTGGTTTCTGCTCCTGACCACTGGTGCCGTGGTCATCCCGGCAGCGCCTGTCGGGGCACAAGCCCCGGGCACGGAGGTCATTAGGAGTTAGGAAACTGCGCAGTAAGTTTGCTCTTTGGAAGGTGACTGTGCCCAGTGCGCGGCGCGCACACTCGTATAAACACGCAAACACACGCTCCTTCCTCCGCTCTGAGTCTGGCTTTCAGCAGGGCTGCGCGTTATCCACCTTCCATTTCGTTTAATCGTTTACAAATCGAGCCCACTACTGGGTTTTAAACCCCTCATCCTCCCCCGGGAAACAGCCGGCTCACGGGGATCCCCTTCTCTCCTCGGCTGCCGGGGGCTCCGCGCAGCATCACCCCGCCCGCAGCCTGGACCGCGGGCAGCACCTTCCATCCCCCGGGGGTTGCGGGCAACACCTGCCCTCCCCACGCGTGGGCTCCTTCCCCGCGGAAGGACGCGCAGCCTTCCTGCGGCGACCCGCGCACCGGCCCCCGCGCTACCTGCGGCGGAAGGCGCGGGGGTTGCGCTCCCCGCCCGTGGGGGGCCGCCCGCGGCGGGGGGGTTAACCGGTGGCTTCGGGCACCGGTGCGGCTGTGGCGGCGGTGCGCCCGCTCCAGCCCCTCCGTGCGTGACTTGCGCGGCCCCATCTCGGCCCGGGGGCAGGAGGGGTCGGATCCGTCCCGCCGGCTCTCGGTCCCGGGGCGCGGGGGGCAGAGGCGAAAGGGGGGGACACAGATACATCTCGGCGTTTGGCACTTGCGGGCTGGTTGCAGCCCCCCTTCCGCGGGGCAGCGCGGACACTTGTTTTGCGGGACGGGAATAACTCTGCGCTGAGGGGCAGGAGGCGAGGGGAGCCCGGGCAGGGCGCTTCGAGCCCGACCTTCTCTGGCGAATTACTCTCCCCTCACACAGCCAGCACTGACATCTCCCCCGGGCCAGCGGCATCAAAAGCTCCCTCCTGTCACCAAAGCAGGTGGCCACAGCCTCAGATCCAGGCTAAGGCGCCAGCCAGGACAACTTTCTGGAAACCAATGGCAGCCTCCGAGTGCCACTGAAATCACAAGAATTGCAAAGGGTTGTTTTTTTTTTTTTTTTGCGCCAGAAGAGAATAGAGTTTACTAGTGGTTTGGGGGCTGTTTGTGGATGTTTCCTAACAACAAACAAAACCCACACCGAGTTCAGTGCCCTGCCCCACAGGGTCCCTAGTCTGGGGTATTTATTATTGTTATTATTATTAATCGCTGTTATTATTTGGATCTATTTATTACTCAGAAGGACAGGAGCTGATTCACAGCACAGCCTTCAGTTGTAATCCCTGCAGTCCTTTCTGGTGACGGCCGGGAAGCCCTCCCTGGGGACGAGAGATGAGGTGCTGCTAAATTAAAAAGTAACACCTTGCCCAGGGGCTTTGAGATGCCGTGTCTTTTTTTTTCATACCAAAACCAAAAAAGTCCTGCCTTGTCCCCGTTCCAGAAGCGGAAAGAAAAACGGTTCGTGACACATGAATTGTAAAAGTTCACTTTTGTTTATTTGTTTGTTGAGATATTTTTAAGGGGGAGAAACAAAGCACGATAAACATGAAAAAAGCTAAAAGCCTGGAGGACTGTAACATCAGCGGATGGGTTTGAAGCAGGCAGACTCTGGCTACCTTTGGCCATCTGGCTGGTTTAAGCTTTTGCCCCCATGCTGTATGATTTTAGCTCAAAATCTCTTCCGTTGCAGTGCCGCTTTTATTGAANTTTTTTTTAAGAAGGGCTAAAATAATAAGTCGACCACTGTGACATTCTCTGGGCTTAGGCCATTTTTCATAACGCAGCTGATACGCTTTTGTGCAGCTAAGGCGACCAAACAGATGAATAACGAGAAAAGTCTCTCGAAAACTAAAGCTTCCAGCCTTTCCCATCTTTAAAAAGTTAAGTAAAATGAGAGGTGCATGTAAAAAAAACCCTCCCAAATCCAAAAAACAAACCCCATCACGCCAAAGATCAGGGCAATACTTTTATACCTCTGAATGGTAACGATGCCTTTTAAACAACTTACCTCTCTCTCTCACACACACACGCACACACACACACGCACACACACACACACACTCACACAAAACTTTAAAGCTTGTGAAACTGCCCAGGTGGTGTTTATAGGACCGTAGCCAGTGGGTTGTAAAGAAATCCGAGACATTTGAAGGAGATTAGACTATTTAGAAATATATGACAAAACATTTTTTTTTTTAATTTTATTCCTGTTTCACTGTATCCACCGTGTTTAATGCAGGGCTTGAAGGACCAAGTTGTCTGCAGCTCTACAGAAGAGTCCCACAAAATTGTGATGGTTTGGCAGGCGGGGGTAAGTATTTATTATTTTTTTTTTTTTGGAAACGTGTTTTCTCATGCGTGTTGTACTTGTGTTTAAAGTCTGCGCTGCAAAGAAAATCTGCCCTCGTGATTTTAATGTCATTTTAGCCATAAACCAATTTTGTGCTTAGAATCACGTTTCTAACGTTGTTGATGTTCTTCCTGGAATTTTGTCAAAAAAAAAAGAAAAAAAAAAAATCTCCCCGCTTCTCCCAGCAGCAGAGGCAGGCAGCAGCCAGACCCCACCGTGCGGGACTGGGAGGCGAGTGCCTCTGTAGCACAAGGCAACAAGTAAGAATTTCACGAGCTTTCGCCTGGATTCAGAATAATTGGGTTTATTTGGCGGTTGGTTGTTTGGTTTCTGGTTTTTTGGTTTTTTGTTTTTTTTTTTTTTTTTTAATCCCACTGCCATTTATTTATTTATTTAATGATTTTGCACGTGCAACCCCCAAACCTGAGTACTTTAAGACCACAACTGTGAAACCCGGGTTTATTATGAAAACTACTGTACGTACAGCCTGGATGGAAGCACAGCCATTGGTTCAAACAAAATGACTATTGATTCAAAGTGCGAGCCCTCCAGGCTGAACCGAGAAGGAAGGAATGGGTCGCCGGTTTTTTTTTNTTTTTTTTTTTTTTTTTCCCCCCTAAAAGAGAGAGAGAGGCTTCTAAGCTGCGAGTGTGACAACCACCACCCAGTCCTTTGATTCTTTTCTATTTTTTTGGATGGCAGGAAGAATTTCCCTATGAGAAATCATAAGGTTTGCTTGGAAAATTCTGCAGGCAGATCACCCTCAGAGATAAATTCCAGCCTTTTCCTATTCAAAACGTGGCTTTAGTTTATTGCGACGACGTGGGGAGGAATGGGGATAATAAAGTAACTCGGTGCCTCCCTCCCCCTGCTCCCCACGCACTTTCAACGAGGAGTCAAACTGCACTTTCCTGCCACTGGTCTCCGCTCGCCCAATTTCTCCGGAGCTGCTGCTATCGCCCTTCTCCCTGCGCTGGGGCTCCGGGCACCCCGAGCCGGCCGGCGGTGGGCAGC
This sequence comes from Anarhynchus alexandrinus, assembly GCA_008711295.1. Lineage (NCBI taxonomy): Eukaryota > Metazoa > Chordata > Aves > Charadriiformes > Charadriidae > Anarhynchus > Anarhynchus alexandrinus. The sequence continues at coordinate 1,316,137 of VUYV01000189.1, read as the reverse complement.
CCAGCTTCGTTTGTTCAGGGAATGGGGCGGGAGAGGAAGAAAATGCGGGGAAATAACTAAATAACAAGGAAAAGAGGAGGGTGGGGGGAAGGAGAGGGGGGATCGGAACAGTACAAAAAGCACCAGCTCATTGGAAGGCGCTTGTTAGCAAGGGGAGGCGATGGTGCAGGCGCTGCACCCCGGGCACCCTCGGAGCCTCCAGCCCTTCCACCCGGGAGCTGTCTGGAAGCGATCACAGCCGGCTCACAGCTAATAATGCCCTTCGCAGAGGTTTGGTCTGCGGTGCTCGCAGAAAATGCAACTTTTGCCCCATTGGTTAGCTAGGTGAATTAGCACACACTGCAACTGAACAGTACTTGACCTTTGCCTTTATGTTTGCTCAAATGTTTGCCTAAAACACAATCACCCTTGACAAGAGAGCATGCTACCGTGTGACACTGCCTATTCAATAGATAGATGTTCCCTGCCACACACAACCCAGTTCAGCATTTTAAATAGCTTAGGTATTTGTAAAAGCCGTATAAATTAATGTCTGATGATTGCTAGTTGCTGGTTAAAGAGCCGACCATTTAACACGTAGAATAAGAGTCGGCTTAAAAAAGCCCAAACCAGACCAAATCCAACAACCAGCTGGACTAGGATATAAGGTCAGAAAAGCGAACTTGTGGCCAGGGCGAGCAACAGATTCTTATTCTGCCCCGTTCACAGCGTGGCTCGTCGAGCTGCACTGACAGATCAGGTTTGGGACCGGCTGTGGAAAAGGCTGAGTTCAGGCACTGTCCGGAGACTGCTGATGGCAGAGAGATGTGCGGGGTGAGATGCAACCGCGCACCTGAGAAATTCACAGGTGACACAGGCGAAAGGATGGAGGCAGGCAGGTTACCCTGACGTAAACCTGACCTCTCCTTCGCCCCACGAACCTCTCTTGCCAAAACTGGGCAAACACGGCAAAACTTTAGAGAGGGGGGAAGAAAGAAAAAAAAAAAAGTTGCCATTTGGCGGGAGCGTTTTGTAGGTGAATTTGATGGCTGGAGTCTGGAGGAGTCCAAGGCATCCCCCGAAAGCCTGCGCGGAAGAGACGTGGAGCCGGGCTGGAGCCAGCCGCAAGCAGGGCGGCACTCGGCGGGGGCTGCCGGGCGGGCAGGGGGGCGGGCGGGGCTCCGCGCTCCGCGGCGGCGGCGGGACGGGGCGGGCGGCGGCAGGAACGGGGCAGAAAACGGTCACCCTTCGTATTTATCAGGCAGAGCATCATTCATTAATAAAATGCCACCTGATGTGTGGCTTTTGTTTGAAAGGCTACTTTATTATTTGGAAGCGTGTGATAAAGCTGTTCTCTGGAACAGAATATTTATACCAACTGCAGTTTATAATGTAAGCGGATACCTGCACATCTTGCTAGTACTTCCACTCGGTAAAATACTGCGCAGCCCAACAGGAAAAGTACAAGTGATATTGCAAACAGTTGCTCTGCTTTGATTTACCTTTACTGTCTTCATCTGGAGATTTTTTTTTTTGATGACCAATTTTTTACTGTCTTTCAATTTTGGGAAACACAACTTCCCCTCCTTCTCTCCCTCTGTGTTTTATTTTCACGGCATGATTTAGTCAGGAGCATTTTTAAAAAGTTGGTTCATATTTATACGAACATCCTGCTTTAGCTCAAGCGTTGATTTGGCATTAAAACCAAATAGATAGGCAGAACCCAGCGATGTAGCTTAGACAAAACGGTTGTTACAGGAGCGGGATTGCAAAGCACCGAGTGAAATATTCAGCTGTTACTCGTTGCCAGTCACACAGAGAATTTATTTCTATCAATCATTTCAATTTTTTAACCAACAATTGTATTATCTCGTTTACAACGACGTAGTCAATGGTGTTTAGAGAAACAGCAATCGGACTTCACAAATGAGCTCTTTGTAAATGAAAGGAATCCAAATCTAATTTATGGGGAGCCTGGCTGCTCCCCGATGAGTTTGTTTCTGGTCACCCAGAGACGCGTGAGGTGCGTGCCCCGTTCCGCGCACCCCGCGCCGCTGGCGGGAGCCGCCACCGAGCCGCGGCTCCGCGCTCGCCCGGGGCTGCTGCTCACGCCAAATCCACCGCCAAGGTCAGAGCCCCGAGGAGCGCCTTCGCCCTGGCTCTGCACCAGGCTCCCGGGGAGGGCGAGGAGCCCTGGCTTCGGCACTCCTCGGCTCGGCTCTGCTCTGCGTTTCGACAGAGTCAAACTTGACCTGGTGGAAACAGTCTTCCCTCTAGGCTGAAATGATGCCGTGGATTATCTGCTTCCGTGTGGCTGGGTTGCGGTGTGGACGCCTGTTCACGCAGGTCACCGGTGACCTGGAATAACATAGCACCTACCCCTAGAGGCAAAACAACCGAAGTGAACTTTAAGGCCAGATGACATTCAAGGCGAAGTTGTGGGGAAAGCGCTGGGGCTCGTTTCAGCCAGGGCGAGCGGGGACCAGACCCGCGGGGACGGGAGGTGCGTGGGTTCAAACACGCACAGCTGCACATGCCAGGCACCGCCTCGGCTCCTCGCCAAGGGACTCGTTGGAAAACTTCACCTGAGTGAAACGAGAGTTGAAGTAGCCCTCCAGTGAACCGGGCATCCGCGCCAGGAGAGTTTTTAGGAGTGCTTTCCGTGATTTTGCGGGAGTTAGAGCCCGTTGGAAGGAGGAATTACCAGCTAAAGGAGAGGCAGATGATTCCGCGCAGGGAGTGTCAATAATGATTTTAAAACAAAAACTTTTGTTAAAAAAGGAACAACCTCCCTATCAGAAATATATATTTATATTTCTTTAGCAAGTTTGTCTTTTATTTTTCCCCCGTAAATCAAGAAAAAAGATAACTAAATATTATAAACTCAGTATGAAATAAGGGCTTGATACGTTCCCGAAGCGATTGTTGTTTTCACTTAATTTTGGCCGGACGTTCTTTTATATTTATTAGCTTTCTCTGTCTAAAAGGTAATTCTCTGGGCACCTTGAGAAAAGGGGTTTTTTTGCCAGCAGTGGCATTCCTGTCAGAAATCCCCCCAAACGAAGCGTGCTCGTTCTGCCCAGTAAAGCGCTCTTTCCAGAGGCAGAGGGCACAGCTTAGCATCATCGCCTGTTTCAGGAATGACTCGCTTTGCCTTTATATCTTTAATTTTTAAAGGGTGAGTTTTACTGGCAGGAAGATCAAGGATGTGTCTCTCTTCCATATTTGCTATGCTGCGCAGGTATCTCTAATTAGAGTAAGACACCCGGCACAACGAGCAGCTATTGTATGAGTGTTTGAAGCACGACAGTTCCTCTTCTGGTTCAGAATCGCTGCCTACAGTTATTCTCCGATTTCCGATGCCTATTATGTATACAATCGAGCCTATAATTACCTGCTGATTTCTTTGTAGTAGTTAAAGAGAGTTTGTACTGTTTGGGCAATATTGTCCAGTCGTTATGTCTCCAGAAGCTGTCATGAAAGCTTGAATATACTCTGTACAATCTGCAAGTAATCAATGAAATTTACGATCTCGACCCCCCCTTCCACGCACATTTCCTGTCCAAAGAAGAAAAATTGAGATATGAAGGTGTCTGGGTCTCCTTCGCAGCACCTCTTACACGGTGGCTTTGGAAGGCAAATGAGTGCCAGCCTCTGCGGTTTCACAGGGCGGCGAGAACCGGGTGGGAGTTGCCCGCGGGGCAGAGCCCCGAGAGCCGGGTGGTAGCCCGGGGGAGCCGCCGGGGTCGGGGCGCACCGAGGGGCTCTCCCGGCCCCAGCTGGCGGCGGGACCCTCCGGGGACTCGTCCCCCGGGGGGGTCCGCTGCTGCCCGGCGTGGGGCCGGGCGCTGCCCCGCGTCGGGTCGGTTGCTACCCCCGCTGCCTCCGCGCTCCACGCGTGTGCCGACAGCGGAGTGAAAGGGCCGGGCGTCGAGGAGCGGCGGCGGGAGGCTGGAGGGACCGCACGGCATCCTCTGCCCGCTCCTCGCCCGGGCTGCGCGGCTCTGCCGGCTACGGGGGAGGCGACCGGAGAGGCGGGCGATGCCCCCAGCCCGGCCGGCCCCGGCCGCGTTCCCCGGTCCTGTCCCCCGGCCAGAGCTGCCCGCAGGGCACCGAGCCACCTCCCTGCCCCCGCCCGCCCGCCCCTGCGCCCTCCTCCCGCCTGCGC
>VUYV01000189.1:1294679-1305069 GCA_008711295.1 Anarhynchus alexandrinus | reverse complement strand
TTTTTTTTATTTTTTTTTGGAGAGGCACTTTCCGGTAACCCCGCCCCGACACAGCTAGGTAAAGTCAACAGGCAGGGTCTCGGTTACAAATGTTTTAATGGGAGAGGGATTGGCTGGGGAACTCTCTCGTTCACCCCCTTGCAAACAAACAAACAAAAAAATATAAAACGTTTCCTAGAGCACAGGAAAGCCCTGATGACCTTACAGTTCACCCCGCACATTAAAACAGTGGCTGCGCGGCTGCCTGCCTGAGAAGAAAAAGCAATAGACTTGAGAGGAAATTGAAACAAGGACATTTCTGCTGAGATCGGAGTCGGTCTGGTACATCTTTTTGGATCAGATCAAGGCAACTGGGTTTGATTTCGCTGGGCTTTACGGGGAACACTGGGAAGAGAAAACCGCGATCAAGGTGGGGCCCAGGGCTTCGGCAGCGAGCGGCTGAGGAGCCCCTCTCCCCCCGCCGCAGCGGTGCTTTACGCGAAGCGGAGAGGGCAGGTACCGCTGAGCCCTGCTCCCGCCTTCCGCGCCGCATGCCACCGCCGGCGGAGGAGCACGTCCCTGAAGGGGCTAAAAGGGCTTTGCTAAAAGAGGCGCACTCGCCCCCCACCCGCACCTCCCCCCCGCCCCCGGCTTCCTGGNCTCCCTGGGGCCACGAGTGGACCCCGTGTCCCGACCCCTCTTCCGCCCCCTCCCGCGGAGCTTCAAAGGTTGTCCTTCCGCGGGGGTTTTCCGCCGGCCCCGGCCGCTGCCCGCCCGCCCCGAAATAGCAATCCCATCTGGCGCAGGGGGGTCTCGCCGCCAGGTTGCCTCCCCCGAGAGGAGCTGCGCCCCGCAAAGCGCCGGCGCAAGGGGAGAACACACCAGCAAACTTTGGCCCTTTAGGGGGGAAACCGGCAGGTTGAAAGGCAGGCGAGAGGCAGGGGCAGGGTTTCTCCGGCTGCTGGGGATCACACGGAGAGGGGTGCCTTTTCGGCAGACTTTCAGAGAGACCACAGGAGGAGGGAGAAACTCGCTGCGTAGGACACTTCGGTACCGGGTGGCTGCGCGCAGCACCGCCTGAGCAGCGGGAATGAACCCGCAGCAACTTAGTCTTTATTTCTCCCGTGCTTAATCCCACGATTACCATTACCCCTGCGTGCCTTCCCCTGCGCCTCCTCAATCCATTAATAAAAGGGGGAAANCGCGTTGCTCGGCGGGCTGGGGACGGGGCCGGGGACGGGGACGGGGACGGGGACGGGGATGGGGATGGGGATGGGGATGGGGATGGGGCGGCCCGGCCGCCCTGCGCGCCCGCGGAAAGGCAGCGCGGAGCGGCCCGCGCGGGGCGGGGTGGGGGGGAACGGCCACCCCGGCAGCGCCTCTCACCTCCACCCCGGCATCACGGCTATCGCGACACGAGTCGGGCCCCGCCAGCGCGACACCCGCCTGCGGGGCTAAAGGGGGAGACTGGAGACTGCTCCGCTCCAGGGCGATTCCCCCGATAGCCTCGGAAGTGGGAAGGTTTTCTGGCTTCGCATGGCCCGATCTGGGGCTGGGGCTCGGCCGAGCTCGCCAAGACCCTCTCAGGAATGTAAATATTTCGGTCTTTCCCATGAGGAAAAAAAAACCCCAACCCTGCGCGGGGTAAGTCCTTGCGCGGGAGTTTGCTGACCACATCCAGTCCCTCTCCGCAACCACATCCCCTCGCTAAGGGACATCGTCCGGCTCTGATGGTAAAAGGAGAAACGACTTCATTGCCAAGGGTCACATTTCTAGTGGCAAAGTGCCGTTAATATTTTAATTACATTTAAAAAAAATAACTCGATTAAAGGATGCAGTTTATTGGACTAATGCGAGTGCATTTCAAAGAAATCAAATACCCAGAGTTAATCAATATTCAGACACTCGAGGCTACAAAGCTAGGTGAAAACAAAGCCTTTTTCAGCAGAGTAGCAGTAATGTGCGGCACCTGAAGTAAGTCACTGCTGGGGAGCTCTGTCAGACACTACTAATTAACCTACTTTTCAACCGAGTTGATGTCAACTTTTTGTACGCCAGGAGAGAGACGCGCTTTTCCTCGGGTTTCATCCTCGCCCATCGCGGTCCTTCCCCGCGCCGCCCGCCCNCCGGGGGGGCCCCCCCCCCCCGCGTGTCCCCCTGGGGCTGGGCAGCATCACTCGGGCAAGCTACGCGGTAGAGGACTTTTTCTTTCCGATGGTTTTTGGACCGCGCTAGCGCAGCACCGCTTCCAATGACTTTTTTTTTTCTTTTTTTTTTTTTTTTTTTTTTTCCCCAGAAGGGACTCTCTGCGTCCTAAACGTTACAGGGCAGTGGCCGGTCGGGGGCAGCCCCCCTTCAACCCTAGGGCTTTTAGTGAAGAACCAGTTCTTGGCGTGGGAAAGCAGCCCCTTTTCTAGGGGGGTGTAACGCGATGCTGTTTGTTTTACTTTAAGAAACTTCATCGGAGCAGGAAGACCACACTAAATTGCCCTCTACAAACCCAGGAGCGCCTCTTATGGAGTCTTTAATTTAACAACACGAAAATCTCCTAACTAGTACTCCCCCCCCTCGCCCCTAACAAACTAAGACCCCTAAATTTCTCATAAAGAAACAAATAAAATGAGAGACACAGTCTTTCTACTGCATCTTTCCCAAAGCAACAACAAAAAAAAACCATACCCCACCTTGTCTGAATTTACATAGCTCGTTAATTAGGTACAGACCTGTGCCAATTTGCATCACCTGTTGCTCTGGCCCATGGCTATATATACGAGGCAGCACTTCTCATTCCTTTTGAATGCTCCTGCTAAGTGAGAGGGGAGAGCTGGCAGGTTACTGGTAGGTAGTTCAGACCTGGGCTATAAATAAAGGGAAATTTTACAAGAAATGAGCAAGTTCTATCACAGCTCTAGGGCATGATTTGTGAGGAAAGATAGCACAAAAAAGATTTAGTGTAGAGAGGACAAAGCTTAGAAGAACCTCTGAATATGGAAAAAGTTATTGGTAAGGAAAAAGAACTGAATGCTTTCTCTGCAGTAGGCAGCAGAAGAGAGTGGTCTTAAATTGCAGCGAAGGGGATTTGGGGTAGAAGTGGATCAAGGTCTCTAGCTGCAAGGAGAGCCAAGTGCTGGAACTGTCCTAGGGAGCTTTTGGGGTCTCCATGCACTGTGGAGAAGCCAGACAAACCTCTGCTGGGGGTGATGTGAGTGTGGGGATCTTGCCTTTAAGCAGATGAGCCGTTCTTCAACTTCTCTTACCATATTTGATATACTTTTGGTAAGAGAAGTGTCACGTTTGGCACTAAAGAAAAATAAAGTCAAAGAGCTCAACCTTGTAGGATCAGTATGCTCAAGGGGAAGAAGGTCAGACTGTGTACAGGTCCTCTGACATTGCTCCCAGCAAGTGGGACCAGCTTTAGGGATACTAAGGCAGGCTTTAGCAGCAGAGGCAGTATTTAAAATATTTAATTATGTGGTTACCAGATTTAGCAATAAAGGACAAGCCAAGTGAAAGGGCAAACTTCACAAGGTGGGAAGACTGGGTACTGCAACTCCAACCAGGAGTTGGAGCTGTGAGGTTCCCAACTAGTGTGTGCATCACTGAGGTGGTTTGGGACCATGCCCTGAGGTGCAGGGACATTCCTAACTTAAGAATCCCTTTTCCTCCAGAGGTGACCGCTTTCCCAAAACAAGTAAGGACCTAACTTTTGAAGCCAGCATGGGTGCTAACAGCTCTGAACGTCAATGTGAGTATTTTAATTTGAAATACCTCTCAATTTTAATTCCTCTACCCACCTGACCACTAAGAACAAGATTCAGTATGTGCACAAATGCTGAAAGTTCAACCTCTGAAATAAAAAAAAAAACCAAACCCACAGCTTTTTCTTACCCGGGGCCGAGGAAAATAATTATGTTATCTTGGAGCTTGATTTCTCAATGTATTGGAGGAAGTGCGCAAGGGGTGGTGAGAAATATGGCGGGAACTATATCTAATGGAAAGCAGAACACAACTCTACAGTGCTCTTCCCTGGGATTTAGTTGTCATCCAAGTGTTTCCCATGAGCAGTAACATTCCAGATATATCCACCTGGTAGCACTGGGTACAGCTTCAGAATTTAAAATGATTTTTTGCTTATGTGAACCTGAAAACATTCTTTCTACTGTGAGACAAGCTGTTTGGTGAAGAACTCCCACTCTTTCCTCTGCTTTGATTTAAGCTTTTTTTTTTTTCATTTACTAACGTGCTTATGGAAATAATTTGCAAACATATTGTATCTTTTAAAGTTAGAGATATTGTGCCATTTGTTCTTATGCAGACTCTTAAGTGAAGTCATTGTGGGGGTTCTGCCTAAACAGTGGACGTGAAGAAAGCTTCATGTATTTCACGGGTTGGTGGGGATGGATTGTGCTACAGCATTTCCCCTCCTGCTTGTTGCACAGTTGTGCATTAACTTTTCACTTTTCATTTAAAAGAAATAACAAAAAGTTGAGTCTAGCAGCCTCCGTTACAAAGGTTACTATATAAAAATAACCCCCAAACTTAAGCTGATGCGTTATTGCTGTTTCGGGTTTGAGGGAAGCTGAAATAAGCTGTAGGTATGAACAACCCCGTGTATTTTAACAGATCGCTAATTCAAAAGCAAAAAACAGATTGGGAGGGATGCTGTATAAAATGAATGCCATATGCGTGATTCATCAGCATGTTGTTTCTTTTCACGTTGAGTTATTCTGAGGCTTCAAGACCTGCCGTTTACCTTAAGCCACCAGGAACCACCCACCTTTTTTTACCAAAATGCGGTAGAATTTCAGGATCTCAGTTCCATTTGCTCCATGGGAGTATCCAGGACTCTGTCTGCGTGGCAGAAAGAACAAACTTTACCTGCGATAATTTCATTTTGAGAAGTTTGCCATGCGTTGTGTTCTACTAAGAGAAACACGAGCGGTGCAGCAATTACGATGCCAGACAGCCGTTTGTATCGAATAGGTCGTTTAGAATGGAGTTCTGGCAAATGTAAATGTCTGCTGTGCCGCGCACAGCTTCTCTGGGGCACAATAAGATTTGCGAAAATGTTTTCTACTTGGTGTTTCTTGAACAAACATTTTCTTTGGAGGAGTCAGGGATGTGTGTCTCTTTCTTGTTTGTTCTCCCTGAGCGCAAATGACAACATAATTATTGCATACGAGGTAGTGGTGCTGTTGAGGGACTTTCAGCATATTTGTGATTTTTCTCTTCATTTTTTTTTTCTCCCTCTGGCTAAAATTTTTCAGAAATGTATTAATTGTCTGTATAACTCATATAAACCCTACAATTTATGAAATTACTGTTATTATGGGGGATGGATACTGGCATTTTTGCTTTCATATACTGAGAGCGTATTTGTTCTCTTGTTGATTTTATGAAATCTCATAGCTTTCTGTCTAGGAAAGTCTTGCGATTTGGATTTTGCCTGTACAGACATACACAGGAAGGGGGTCTATTTTTTTTTTGGTGGATAAGTAGTCTTATGTGACAATAAAGCAGCAAATCTGGTGTACTATTACTTGTGCAAAAAAAGGTAGATTAAAAGATGATTCAGGATGGTATTTTGTGTAGCTGGGAGCAGGATTCCTCAACTTCTCTACTACCGCCTATCACAAGTTATTTAATGAGATTATCTGAACATCTGAACCCAATAAAAAATAATTGTGGGAATCTGAAGATATAAAATGGGTAAACTTCCCTTCTGTGTTCGATCTACAAGTTGTAGAGAATTGTGACTAGAGAGAAAAGCTGAGCAGCATGTACTCGTCTAGTACTGTGCAATGTCTCCCTGAGGTGCTGGAAACAGCTGGGGCAAAAGCCTTGGCTGGGTGGGGTAGTTGATGGTGGCCTGAAGCTGAGCTCTCCAGACCTGCTGTAACAGAAGCAGCAATCATGCCCAGTGATTCCCATATCCTTTGGGTCGTGAGTTCATGAGGGAGCAGTAGCACATATCTAACCTGTGAGGCAAATGTTCTACTCGACGTTCCCTGGGGTCCTGGTCCCCGATTATCCAGAGAGCAAACATGGCTGATGCATGCCATGAGGAAACCAGTGGAGAGGAGATGGGAGAGGGTTTGTGCTTGCGTCTTGCCCTAATACAGTCACAATGAGGATCACGGCATGGGCTGCAAGATGGAGCTCGGGTGGGCTCCTGAGCTCCACAGGCTGCAAGACCGGCTTGTCCTCTCCGGGCTTTTCTCCTGACTCCAGGGCTGATACCCAGTTTGGTAAAGAGCGGGTAACCTCTTTGGACAAATCATCGTAAATCAGTATAGTTCAAAAGTTACTGGTCACGGACCAATAGCTCTGGAGAGCACCGAGGTAAAAAAAGAAACGGCAGAATTCCGGAATCCTCCACTTTTAGGCAATTTATGAAGGGGAAAGCCATGAGTTGTAGGAGTTCAGCAAAGAACTTCTTATTTTGATAATTATTGTCTCAGGTCCATGCACACCACAGACATAGCTAAAAGTAACCATTGCAAATCCCAACACACAATTGCCGCAGAGTCTTGCGGTGAGGTGTATTTGTACAGATGCTTATGGTTTTTTTAACCTGTTGTTGGCTTCTGTGCTGAGTGAAGCTGAGGTCGCTGGAAAAAAAAGTAGTAGCTGGTACATCTGGTTCAGTTAAAGCACTGGTGATGGCTGGTGCCAACAGCCTCGCTGACACCTGCACACTCAATCTTGTCCCGCAAGGGCTGCTTCGCTTCGCGGTCTGAGCCACGCTGGCACTGACCGGTCAAGTACTGACGCCGAGTTACGCCTCTGCCGCTCGGCGAGGAGGGAAGATGCCCGTCTGCGGCTGTCTCAGCAACACGAGTTTGCTGATTGCTTCCTGGGAGAGCGTTCCTGTAGCGGCCGCGGCACTGCATACCACGGCTGGTTTCAAAAAAGCAAAGTTGTTAGTACTGTAACGCCTGGGTATTCGAATGACTGGTGGAGTTCTCTATAGCTCGTGCTGGCAGGTCTGCTCCTCGCTGTTTGGGGCGGAGGACATGGCAGAAGGTCTTTTCTAGACAGCAAGGTCCTCCTGAAGGGATTTCGCTAGGAGTTTGCTCACTTTGCATACAAGAATTTTTACTTGACTTATTCTTGCCCTGCATTCAATACTTTTGGGAAGAGGGGCTGTGCCCTTGTTCTTTAGGAAAAGGTTGGTTGGTTTTTTAGTTTGGTGGTTTTTATATATTTTTTTTTTTACATTGTTACTTTCCTTAAACCTTAAAGGTAATCTCCTGGTTGCGGTGGCACCCTCGTCTTGCTTGGTGCTCCCTGGGATCGGCTTTGCTGCGGTGAAAGACTGTGGATTTGATCTCGTTATTTTTGCTTTGGCTTGCCCATACTTTTTTTTGGAGTGTTGCTGACCGTATCATTCATCACATTAGGTCAGATTCCAAACTCTTATTTTCTAAACATCAGAGGCAACAAGATAAATTTCCAGAGTAAAGATTTCTGACATTCTAGGTATGTTCTAGAGGCCTCTAATTTCAGATCACTGTCACACTGGTGAAGAACTAGCACCTTGGCAGACTTCAGATTTATGTGTAGCAGAGGGAAAAAAAAAATAATAATTGAGCCTCTAGATATGATATGTCTGGCCTAATTCTGGTATGGTGCAGTGAGCTGTGGAGTGCTCTGCTTCATTTACCTCAGCGTAAACAGTGTCTGGTCTCCTCTCCCGTATCGGTCTGGTCCCCCCTCCTTAGGTGAGGAAACCAGGGGAATTTGTGATCCCTACAGTCGGAGCGGTGGCCTGGCCTCCCGCAACTTGTTTTATTCGAGGGACTCCCCAGCCAAATCTCCTGTGTTCAGTTGGACGCTGCTGCTTCCAGGATGCGCTGTTCTTGTTCACCCTGCTGTGCTGGCACTCCTCTGCGTGCCTTTAGTATGTCTGTGATGTTACGAATACCCCAAGATATATGGATAGCCTTTATCACAGTTTGCTTGAATTCCTTCTTTATTTTTAATGGATCGCATAGTTCTGATAAACAAACATTTGTTTTCATCTAAATCATAGACCGGAATGCCTCCTTTGGCCTTTTGGCTGTTTGCTTGTTTGTGTGTGTGTAAAGTGCAGAGTGTTTTGTAGAAATTCAGTACTGCAGGAAGAAAATACCTTTCAGATGTGCTTTCACTAAAAAAAAAAAAAGTTTCTCATTATTTTCCAGCATTATGCATAGTTATGGTATTCAGATTTAATTACATACAGAATAAATACAACGCAGACCCCAAACTGGTGAGATCAGCTTTCAATCACAGCAGGCCATAAGCTCTAGTAATTAACCATACCTCCACAAACCATCCCCACTAATAAATCCAGGGGAAAAAAAGAACACAGCAGAGGGGAAAAAAGGAGAAATGAAAAATATGAGATTTTATAGCAAAGGGCCGAACAGCACCCTGATGTATCCACGATGTATCCCTCAGAAAACATACAGTGGTAAAGGATTTGTTTTCCAAACTGAAGCGTCTGAGCCTGGGGAGATCCACCAGCGAGAGCCGAGCTCTGCATTGAAGTCAGCATTTCTTTGAAATGAGGATGCGTCCGAGAGCTGAGGAGGAAGGCCGCGCGGTGGCTCAACTCCCTGTCCCTTCAGGGCTGCAAAGCTGGTGAGGGGTCTGGAGGACAAACCTGATGAGGAAGGACTGAGGGATCTGGGGTTGTTCAGCCTGGAGAAGAGGAGGCTGAGGGGAGACCTTATCACCCTCTACAACTACCTGAAAGGAGGTTTTAGAGAGATGGGAGCTGACCTCTTCTCCCTGGTGACAAGTGATAGGACAAGAGGAAATGGGTTCAAGTTATGTCAGGGCAGGTTTAGATTGGATATTAGGAAGTATTTTTTCACTGAAAGGGTTATTAAACATCGGAATAGGCTGCCCAGAGAGGTGGTGGATTCACCATCCCTGGAGGTGTTTAAGAAAAGGGTAGATGAGGTGCTTAGGGACATGGTTTAGAAGTGGGTGGGTTTTTTGTTTTTTTTTCTTATCAGGGTAGGTTAATGATTGGACTTGATGATCTTAAAGGTCCCTTCCAACCTCACTGATTCTATGATTCTATGATTCATCCATCCGTCCCCGAGGTCCTCCGGGGGGGATGCCAGACGAAGAGCGGCGGAGGTAGCTAGAGGTGGTGTGAGCTTTGCCGAGGGGCTGACTCGAGGCGAGGGGGTCGGGACTGCCCGCCCTAAGGGGAGAGCCGGCAGCGCCGCGGCACAGCCCGAGTCAAGAGACCGAGAGTAAAGGTGGACCGTCCCTTCCCGCGTGGGATGCTGCGGCTTCACGGGAAACACCACGGTGCTTTTCAGCGGTCGTTAAAATTTTCCACTCTGCTTTCGACGCAGCCTTTGAAAGTCCTCCAACGGGAGCCTTGACAAAAGGGGATGCAAAGCAAGGAGTCGCTCTTCGGTTAAAAACAAACAAAATTGAAGAAATTCTAAACGAAACAATGGCAATTGTAGAAAGATCACCTGTTTCATTCCAGTCAGGCCCCCAGAGATATTAAACACACTTACTTCACAGACTTAATTGCCTCAGGATGAGGCAATCCTGTATATCTTTTTTAGAACCATTAATAACCTACTTCACCTGATTGCAGCAAGTATTTTATTAGAGGATTTGTCAAATGGTAAATGCAAGGACTTTATGCACAGATAAACAACAAAAATTGACCAAATTTAGCCTCCACTTACAGCTAAAGCTCATTTTTATTTTAATCTTCCATTTAATTTGAAACTTAATAGCTTTTCAAAAATTAAACCTACGTGATTTTCCTACAACACTTATTTTGATTAAATCAAATATGCTCATTTCTACAATGCTCAGTGCCTTGTTATCGAGCATTGTTGAACGTGTGCAATTTTATATCCACTCTTTTTATTTCTGACGTGACACAGAAACAAGCAGAATTTCTGAAAAGACAATGAGAAACCAGCCGTCCACAATTTATATTTTAGATAAATACATCTAAATTTGAGGACAAGCGTAGAGCGCTGCCCTTCAGAAGAAGCCAAAGCCACGCACACAAGAGAAATGTCTGCCTGGCTACCAGGACTGCAGAACAGGGTCTGCGCATTTCAGGGTGTTTTATGTGAAAACATAAAACAATGCTGCAAAAAAAACCAAAAACCCCAAAGCTGCCATCCCAGCGGGGTTTGATGTTTCTAGCGGGCGACGTGTCTGTGCGGGAGGGGAGGTCGCTGCTGCTGTTGGTGATGCTAAGGGAGAGGGCAGCACACCGGTGGGAATCCAGAGGAGAACAGCGAGCGAAAGCAGGGACTTGGCAAATGTCACCTGTGATGGACCGCTGTAATAATAATTTGCTTTCTTTAGCGTGAAAAGGAGGAGAACGAGAGGCCTCTTGTGTGTTTTGGGACAGATTATAACAAAAAAAAAA
>VUYV01000189.1:1219968-1294669 GCA_008711295.1 Anarhynchus alexandrinus | reverse complement strand
AAAAAAAAAAAAAAAAGGCCGTCCATTGTTTACTTCTGTGTAGCTGTTACTCAAAATTGGCTGATATTTATGGGGCTGAAAGATTAGGATGGGTATTAAGGAACAATTTCTAGCCGCTGGGATTGTGAGACAGGGAACAGCCTGTCGGGGGGTGTAGACGCTTCCTTGATGGAAAGGTGAAAAACCAAGTCAGACCTCTGCTGTGTGGAGGCCGTTTGGAGACGGATCACCCAGCTCCTGCTCCAGGGCTGAACTGGTGGTCTCTCGCCCGGCTCCTCAGCTCTCTGCTCACGTGGCTCTGTCCTTCGGCAAGGTCGGGCAAACGGACGTGCAACGCAGCAGAGAGATGTTTCTGTGACATAGGGGGCCTATATCTGATCCTCAGTACGCAATGCGCATTCCTGGCTGAGAGTTAAGACACGGGCTGAGAATTATGTCTCCCCTATCGTACAGAGAGTCGATACATCTTCTACTGAAGCTGCTTTTAACACATCTTTTATTATAAATTTACACTGCCATATTTTTCTTACTTTTCTTAAAATAAACAAACCAAAAAGCTGGCACGGCTTTGGCGCTGCCTGCCTCACCCCTAATTTTTTTCATCTGAAATACCACCGTGGTGGCTCGTAGCATCTGCAATTAACTGTCTTATGTCACCGCCCTGCGCGCGATCAGCCTGCATCCCTCGCAGACCTCTGCAGCCAGGAACTCCCTCTTCTGCCTTCTGATGGGGGGCACGGTGGGAAAAGTGGGAATGGGAAATAAAGCTCCAAGAGAATACAACGTTGGCTCTTCTTAATCTCATTATTTTGATTTTCAGCTGAATTACACATCAGTTTAAAAAAAAAATGTTATAAAAAGGTAGAAACATGACTGTGGCTATTAAAATCGGTGTTCCGCTATACCTGCAGGTTCATAGAGGACTTTCTTGTGTACGTTTCAATGGAAACCCAAGAAGAGAGCAGTAAAAAGAAAGGAAATTTCTGGTACAGAAGTAGGACTTCTTTACGAAATACATTATGACTTACTCTGCTGTTGTGTATTGGTGACTTTAAGAACGTTGTGGAAGATAAGGACTGGTTATAAAGTCTGTGTTGGTAAAGACTAAAGATCTGCTGTAATTCCTGATGAATTATTCTAAAAGGGAAATATCACGTCTCCGCAGTAGCTTCTGGATATCTGCTTGCTCTTTGGCAGGGGAAGAGAGAGAGAGAGGCACTCCTCCACCGCACGCTGTCTGTATTCTGAGGAGAGTGTTCATCAGACAAACTCACACTCTGGCTAGCTGGCCGAAGGAGGGAGGTATTTTCGTGTACAAAACGCCCTTTAGCCCAAAGCTGCTCCTGAAGCTTCTAAATTTCAATTAGAGACCTAACCTTAGGCATCATTAATGTATTTCTTCTTCAAAAACGTCTTTATTGCATTAAAATGAGATGGGATATGTGCACTTACACTGTAAGGGGAACTTGATGAAGAGGGGAAAATCAGCCTTCAGCATTAGCATATCATCAGTCACAAACTTAACAGCACTCGTATTTCAGTGATAAAAACCCAACTGGTTCCAGTGCAGGATAGTCCTTTACTAGTCAACAGAAGCTGACTAGCCACGTTCTGCAGGTGGCCAGCTCTGCTCTGTCTTTCTTGCAAATAGGATTGTTCCTTTTTTCTTCCCCAGTGAGTGTTCTTAATGCTGAAGGACATTCACTTCCCTAGGAGGCGTCCTACTGGGGGGCTCCCCAACTGCTGCTAGACTTGGGCTCCCTTTTGGCTGCTTTTCTCCTTTGTAATAAATATTCGTGTTCTTTTCTGAGTGGTGGCACATCTTCAGCAGAAAGGTTGGAGAATATCAAGCTCCAGTGGGGTTTGTAGTTAGGCTGTTTGAACGTCCTCTGCTTACCAGGCTTCCAACGCATCACCCCTTGGCGGGTAGGGTGTGAACCTGATCTCCTCAGCTTCCAGGCTGAGTGTCTTCTAGGATGTTAACCCCTAAGAGCCCCACATAGGCTCTTTCTCTAGCTGTGTGGTGAAACCAAGCCGCTGCAGCCACTGAATGTCGTGGAGGTCTTCGAGCTTGGTTAACTTGTGCTCTGCAAATGCCCGCCCCCCTCCCCGCGGAAAGAGTGGCTGGTTTCAGCATCTCCACTGGGCTTAAGAATGGGAGTGGTGCCAAACTGCCTGTCGTTAGATGGAAACGCAAGGAAGTTCTGTGCACGCTCAGACAGAGACTTTCCGAGTAATTTATTACTTTTTTTTAAAGGTACGGAAAAAATGTACAAGCCAGAACAC
The DNA here is from genome assembly GCA_008711295.1 of Anarhynchus alexandrinus. Lineage (NCBI taxonomy): Eukaryota > Metazoa > Chordata > Aves > Charadriiformes > Charadriidae > Anarhynchus > Anarhynchus alexandrinus. Next base: position 1,292,383 of record VUYV01000189.1, on the reverse strand, counting down.
TTGATAGCAGCTCCGCAGAGGCTTTTACAACTCTCGACTTGTGGGTGTTTACATTCTGTTTAAGACTCATTTTAGGTGATTTATGTTCTGTTTGGATCTGGGCCCAAGGTGTCAGCAACAAGCTTATCGTTTTGCAGAAGTATTCTCCGCAGTAGTAGCCTGACCTGCTACTGTCTGGGGATGTAGCTTTCTACTGGAACATTAGCTTTGATAGAAAACTAAGTGTTTTCTTCCCTTAAGGAATCGGATCATAAAGTTATAGGACTGGAGAAGACCTCGAGAGGTGAACCAGTCAATCCTCCTTTACCAGCTAACTAAACCCATGTCTCTTGTGTTGGTGTTGGACTGTTTATAGGAGACAGCTTGGGAATGAGGAAAGAAGTCTGGAGAATAAATAGCATCAACTGATTTTCTAGTTCAGGATCCAGGAAGGGAGAGTAAGTGATTGGGGTACAAAAGTTGTAGTTAAAAATTATACTTCAATATGTATTTCTGTCTCTAAGGAAGCACACTCTTAAAAGCCTCAGCATACCGCTAGTTGTAAGCGATATCTCTAAAAGCACCACTCCTCCTCCTAATTCACCCACCTAAGTTTTAAAGGACATCCCTTCTCCTTTTGTTGTTGTTGCTGCTCAGCAGTGCAGATGACAGAACATCTCTGGGCTATTGCTTTCTATGACTTAATGTAGTGTTAATTCTTTTGCATCTTCTACATTCTGAGACCATTCTGCCATAGCGTTGAGTTTAAATAATTTCAGTCGTTGCCTGATGAAAGCCCCTCATCTTGATTGGGTACTTCAACCCCATTTGTAACTCAGCTGGCAGAATACACTGTTTGAAGCCAGCTGGAATGGTGAGCCGTTAGACAATGACTGCCTTGTCCTCTCAGGTGTGAAGTACAGCATGAGCAGAGCTTCACGAACCCCATTTATGGGAAGCAGGATAAATAGGAATCCGTACCATTCTGTAGGCAGGCACGTATGGGATCCCCTTCTCTTCAAGGAGATGGAGAACAAATTTTAAAGGAGAAGACAGACCAAGAACAGAGAAGCTTTCATTCAAGACTTCCCTGTATGGAGATCAGTGACTTCTGTTTTCTTTTGCAAATGGTTTTGGTGTCAGTGTGTGGGTGGCTTTCGTGGTACAGAGCTGGAAAAGCATTCAAAATGTACGGGGGAAAACTCAAACAGTCTCAGAAGGGAGTTGCAGTTATTCAGGAAAGTAATCAAGCCACTGTTGCAGGAAAGCCAGTTTATGCCCAGTATAATTACTTCCCTTGCTTTAAAGAAGTATTTGTAGTGTCCTTTCTCAATAGAAAAATATTTATTTTTCTAAAAAGAACTCTTTTCCCATAGATTCTGTATAATAGTGTTCTGAAGCACTCCAGGTGCTCTAGGAACACAGCACACCCTCATGTGCTCGGTTCTGTCATACTGTCTTTGTGAATTGGAAATATTTCTCTATTCTAACATGGGTTTCACAATGGACAAGAAAAACTGCTAAACTCATTTTTGTTTTGAGTCTAAGGCACTGAGCGCTTAATACAAACTGTTCTGCATGGATTTTTTATAAGGGCTGGTAGATCTTCGTGGTCTGAGTGTCTCATCTCCGCTGAGCACCTCGTCCAAGCTGTAATCAAAATCATTGCATTCTGCAATCTTTATTTCGTGTACCTCTGGTTTACTGTCACCTCTTGTAAAGCAGATAGGAATAGCCCATTAAAATTTTCCTCTGTGGTCTTAATTTATAATAATAACAAAGAGATAAAAAATAGTCATGACCAACATCTTCATTTTTGGTCTTGGGACAGATTTTATTTTGATAAAAAATATCAGACATAGTCATACACAAATATATTCTAAGCTTGAACATATGAACTTAATGCCAATTTTTTAGTTTTCAGACAATTGCATTATTTCATGCAAATGATGACTTCTTTCTGCTTCAGTATTAAATCACAAAGCAAGTAGATGGTCTATCTCTGCTTATACAAGAGCTCTGTAAGAAACATCATCATTCTTAATGTTCGGAGATTTTTCCTGCTGTGGAAAGGAGTGGGAAAAGACAATTAGTCTTTTACTTTCTCTTGGAGGGAGTATATTAAAGTCCAGAAAATTAAGTCCTCCTTTTAGGACAAAGAACCTATTCTGAATATTTCCTCATACTGGCCAGGGAAAGCACTTCCATCGCCTGTGAAAGGATTTGTTCAATCCTTCCAAGAAATTGTAAATCATCATTGTTCATTGTTTGTGTGAAAATACACGTTCAAGCATTGTCTTCAACAAGCTCCAATGAGACTAAACTTCTACAGACACTTCTGCTTTCCTCATGGCGCCCTTTTGCTTAATGAATATGTGAAGATATTAGCAGGATTGCTGTGGAAGCAGATGTCGCTATGGTTTTAGTATACAGATAGCGTAAAGTGATCTTTTATTTGTAGCTGGCGCTGATGAGTTCATAATCCGTTTGGCGTGGCACCAACATACCTGAGCAAGACTGAAATTATGTCCGCAGGTTAGGGCAAATGAGAAGATGTGGGAGGTGAAATCTCAGGTGACCCCAGCAGTTAGTACGGTGTGTCCCATTGTGTTCCCCAAACCTTATGCTTGGTGGTGGTAGCAAAGGTTGCTACCGAATCTTATAGTAGTATCAACTTATATCGTGTCTCAACCAGGACTATTTATAATAGAAATATAAAAGAGTAGAAATCATAAGAATTGCAGAAAACCACAACATTTTTTATTGAAAAAAAAAATCTTCAAAGGAGTGAACATTGCTGGTTTTGTCTCTTGGCAGGAGGCACTCGTTAGATATTAGTCTTTTATGACAAAAACCTATTACAGTACTGTGGTAGCTAAGATTGTTTTATCATTTCTACCTGGCAGAGGAAGGATGCCATTTTCTCTTTGCTTCTACAGTCATAACAACTATTTGCCTATTTACATTTACGCACTTTAATAGTTTTGTCATTGTGGCATTGGATTGGTTCAATATGACCTGGTGGGACAACGTCAAGCCATTGAAGTATTAAGACAGGCTGTCCCATTGATGGACAAGATTGGTTGCTATGAGCAGATGAGGTGAGTCTCTGTGTTCATCAGACACCTGTGTTGGAAATGATATTGCTCAGGTGGTGTTTCTTGGCTCCTGGACCCAGAGCTACAGCTGAAGAAGTATTGTTTTTTTTCTCCTTAGTGTTGCCTTGAGAGTAATGCCTGATGATTTTAGTTTAAGCCAGTGTTTAAAACAGGAAAGTTAGCTCTTTTCAGCTTCTTTACTGGCTGATACTGTGTGTCATGGTCTAATTCAGCTTATTTAGTCAGCACAATATTATCAATTGCGTGTTATCTGTATGTCTGGAACGTTCTTTTAAAAAACTGACTAATTGACAGACAGTGGCACCTTTATAGAAGAGAAAATACATATAAAATCACCAAGCACCAGCTATTAAAATACCCTACCATTTATTCACTTATCATAACATCCAAGAACGGAAGGGCTCGAGTGATGTCAGTTGACAGTTCAAAATCACCCAACGTAAATGTTTTTCCACAGAGTACACAGTTAAGTTGTGAAACTTTTTGCCGCAGGATGCAAAGATGTTACGCGAGTTGAACAACCGATTGGACAATTTAATAGAAGAAAACACTATCGAGGGCTAGAAACACCGGTTTCAGTGTTCAGGAAGTCTCTGTGCCACAAATGGCTGAAACTGAGACTATTCCCATTTGTTTCCCAGCGTGCTTGGCCTCGGTCCCCAGGCACCCACCCTCAGCCGCTGTTGGAATAGGATACTCCAGTTGATAAACCTTGGTTTTACCTATCACAGCTATTTTTGTCCCAGAGTAGGTCAATTGGCCAATCAGCCGAGAGAGAGCGAGCGTATTTGCTCATATAGATACACTGGCTGTATTACTAAAAAAACCCTTCATCCTAACTTGGAGCTAATCCAAACCCCTCTGAAGCCATTGACTCAACGAGCTGGCTTCCATTATGAGTTAGGTTGAACTTTGGGAATTGTAATAGCAAAAGTGTAAAAAAAAAAACCAACAAACAAACCCCCCCAAAACCCCAAAACAAAACAAAAAAAACCCAAAACCCAAACAGAATTATTTCTACTACTGTATTAACTGATCAGGCTTGTGGCAAAGTGTCAGTTAAAGGGTAGAATAGACAGAGCATGACTTGCAATTTCTTTAAAAATGTTATAGCTCTCAAGTATATTTTCGTACTGCCATCTGGATATTTCAATATCTGAAGCAAATAGGAACAAAACAGAAACCACCTGGATTTCCAAGCTCCATATGTAGAAGATGTAAATACTCACGGTTTTGCCTTGCTTCCTGTTTTCTTTGAATTTTTTTTTCTCTTCCTGCTCAACTTGTTTGCTCTTGGAATGCTCCCTAATTGCTTTATTTTTATTGTTGAGTTTCTTTAAATAAACACAGTGCTGTTATTCTGCAGATGTGTAGGGAAACCCTGACCTCTGCTGAAGCCTAAGGGAGACATGTTGTTGATGTGACTCCACTCCAGGGCTGCACAGGGGTAATCACTAGGTCTAGGAGTAGGATTTTTTTAGTTATATGATGTAAGGACCAACCTAATCAAGTCTAAACTTCTGTATAGCTCAGGGTGTGTGTTTCACTCAGTTTTCAGCGTCGAGTAGTCCCCTTTTGTTCATCTGTGTAACGGACAACATCGAAATATTGCTTTGGGTTTGTATGATGTGAAATTCAGCTGTGTCACACAATATTTGGCTCACTAGACTTCAGTAGGGCTAGACGAAGAATGAATTTAGACTGTTGAATTGAAATCAATTCAGTTAATTGAAGTCAGTCAATAGGAGCTTTTTGTACATATTTGAAAGAAGAATGTAGACCTTTTTAACTCTAATCAACTACAGAACATTATTAAGTTCCCATAAGAAATGGTTTAAGTGCAACATGATAATGAAAAATGTGAGTGAAAAAATTTTGTTCACTCTGAGTAGCTCTACAATCTCGAATCTGAAAAGAAACCACTTTACATAATGGAAGGAGATACTTACAAAGCAGTCAGACTGAAAAACACCCAGAATTATAGGGGGGAGCAAATTAGAAAAGAGCTTGTAAAGTGATACAGCGGCAAAAGTAATTTCAGGCTGGAGAGAGATCTTTTTAGTAACCGAGGAGGTGCTAATGCGTTTATGATGTGAAATGGTGCCCGCGGTACCGCAGTGAGTTCTGGGAGCCTCCGATGGTAGAAAAACATCACCAGTGCAAACGAAACGGAGCAAACCTGGGAGGTGCTTTGGAGGTTGGGGCAAAAGTACGTACTCTATAGCCAAACGCTGACACTTTCACTCTGCTTTAGGAACACCCGTTTAAAAGGTTCCTTAGTGATTTAAAAGTCAGACAAATGTGACAAAATGATATGAATCGAGTATCGATATGAATATGAAATGATCTTTACCACCTTTTCCTTGCCTCCAGGTGGGCTTTAACCAGGTAGGAGACTTCGAACTAGATCTTTAGGTGGAGTGCCTAGTTCCATCACTATATGTTAATATCGGCTTTGAGAAATACAATGCCAAATCTTTCTGTGTACATCAGTATGCCATTTCTTCAGATTTGTCTCATTCTCGTAATGATCTACATCCCTTGCCTTATTGTTGAAGACGCTGAAATGAGTCAGGCAGCTGTACAGTTTTCTTCAGACTGCAAGAGTGTTTGCACTGAGCCAGGCTAAAGGCCATAGAATCGTCTGGGTTGGAAGGGACCTTTGAGATCATCGAGTCCAACCATCAACCTAACACTGCCAAAACCACCACTAAACCATGTCCCTAAGCACCACATCCACCCGTCTTTTAAATACTTCCAGGGATGGTGATCTAGCCCAAAGTCCTGTGCTTGACTACAGCCATCAACAGGTGCCCGGGGAAGAACGGAAGAGCAACTGTGCAGTGATACTTCTCAGTATTACACTCCAGGCTTCTTGTGGGACTTCCTCTTGTAGAAATGCCGTGTTTCTGTTTATTGGCCCTGTTGAGTTTCTTTTCCATCAATTTCTCCAGATGCTTTTTGAATCCATATGGATTTTTGTCAGTCCCAGTGGAGAGTTCCTTCCCTTAACTATGCACTGTGTATCAAGAATGCCCTATTTTTCTTCTGAACTTGATATTTATAAATTTCGCCTGATGGCCCCTCAACTCCTCTAGAGAGTGAGCAATCATTCCTTATATATCCTGACCACATCATTCTTGATATTATGCAGCTTTACTATGTCTCCATTAGTCATTTAAGCAATTTTTTTTTTTTTCCCAGTTCCGGGAGGCTTAGTTTATTTAACCCGCCCACGCCTGGAGGCTGTTATTGAGTTTTATTCATACTTGTCATCCTTCTTCAAACGTTTTCCCGTTCTATTGTAGCTATTTGACCAGTTACATCGGTGTAACTGTAACTGCTCTCATTTGGATAATTTATAAATTTGGATTCTAATCTTGCGGTGGGAGCCAGAAGGATCGAACCTCAGTCAGCTGAAGTGAGGTTGGTGTGGGTCTGCTGCGAACATCTGATAACACAACTGAGACGGGAGAGAGGGCCGGAACCACGTGTTCTCCTTCCTGAGGCATGTGGGCAGTTCAGGCTGAACCCGTTGCACCGATGTGCTCAGAAGGGCTTTTCTCTTCAGTGATGGTTATTTCTTTGTAAATGTTCGGCTTAACCTTAGTTATGAAGAAAAAAGAATGTTTCGGTTCTTCTGAGTAACTGAGCAAAACCTAAAATGTGAATAACTCGCTTAACTTATTTTCTTCCAATTCTCACAGTTCTCAAAAGCAATCTTAAAAAAAAAAAAAAAATCCAACCAAAGCATAAGATTTAGATCCCATGCCCTGAAACTCTGGAAAACCGTAAGGTGAGAAATAGTCAGCTGGAAATGACCACCCGAAAGAGTGATTAACAGGAAAGGCAGGAATTTGAACAACGCCGGAGCAGCGCTCTGCAGATGCTCCCAATTTCAGCAGAATGGCGCACAGCAAGGCAAGTTCAGCATGTCCGTGAGCCTTCGCAGGGCTGGGGCTACACGGAGGATGTGCTTTCTCTCTCCCCAGAGCTATATAAATGATACATCTTGGATAAAATTCATCCCCGATGTATAAGTTAAAAATAGAGACTAGAAACAATTCTTTTTAGATCTAAACATTTGCACGGGATAAGGACTATTGAATATTAAAAATCTGTGAAGTAACATAAACCAGAGCTGGGCAGACGTTCTCTGAGGGCTCTGTAAAAACTTACAGAAACCTGAGGTAACGATCGGGCTAGGAGTGGGTTTTAAAAATAACTTTCCCTGACTTCTTCAGGGTCCGGTAATTTTTATATATTCAAAAAATACTCTCTCAATATGTTGTCAAGCCATTGGAAATGNTTTTTTTTTTTTTCCCCTTGTGTGAAAAGGATCTTCTCTTAAAATATCGTATTTGCACACAAAGTTTATTTTGCATGAGTTTGTTTATTTCTTTTGTCTTTGGGCTGCGGAGGGTGAATTCTGCTCCGTGCTAATCAGCCTGGATGGTTAGCCCCCAATCGGTGTGTTAAGTGTTTAGGTTTACGGCGCTATATAAATAAAGCGCTAAATACAAATGAAATGAAAACATCATTACTACAGTTTGCATTAGGTTTATAGCGTTGTGTTCTCAAGATGTGCAACCGGTTTGTGTGTAGCAATTGGAGGTTATACACTTTAGATGAGAAGAAGTTCGAGCATGTGGTACAGGAAGAAACATCAAAGGTTAGACTGTTATTATTAGGACACTTCAAAGGAAAGAATTTCTGAAGCCTTTAAGTTTTACGGCAGGTGCATGAAGAGGTGCCAGGTCATCTCAGGGTGGTCAGGAGTAGACTACATCGCAACTAGATTGCATAGGACTCCTTTTATCTGTCAAAGACAGTTGGGATTCCGACTCAGAAAGAGTTTTAACAGTGATTTTGAATACTGGACATCAAGCCTCTCTAATTTCAGCTGCTCTCAGCATGGAAGCTCGCAGTCGTGGTCTCTACCCATGGGCACATCTGGGTAACAGAAGAGTGGTCCTCCTGGTCGTGTCCCAGCCACAGAGCCTCCGGCGCAGTCCGTGGCCGTCGCCGGGTCAGGCAGGCTGAACGCTCGGCACAACACTTCAGGTTTTGAGGCAGATATTTGCTTCAATAATTATGGCAGTGTGTGGGGGTGGCCTCTGGCTCCTACTCGGTGTCTGTAATCCGTTCGAGGACAAAAGTGTCGTTCTGGTATTTCTTATTTAGGAGAAGGGCAAAAGCAGACTAATTGTATTTGTAGTTTAAACAAACTAGCACGATAAATCCAACACCTTCTGATTAAAGCGTGATCATATTCCCCTAATGGGATATTACACGAAGCTATACGGAGAATAATATTTTTACAATCAAATTAGGTGACAGTGATGGTTAATTTTAGCTGATTAGAGCAATATATGTTCAGAGCTTGGGAAGAAAACATTTATTTCCTTAGCTTGTACAGACTTCTCTTTCCTGGAGACTTGTATCTCGGCCCCGCCTGCACTCTGCTATAACCCATCAATTTAATACCGCTTAACAAGTATATTCTTCTTTGGAACATCATCAGCCAAAATAACGACTATGTCTTAATAAAACGAAAAACCAAAATGAATTACATATAGCCGACAAAAACACGTCCCCTGCAACTGACTGCAAGAGGGTTTCTTTCTGCTAATGAATTAATACATTAAATAATAACAGTTAAAAACCATTTTACATTGCTTTGATCATTCACTTACACGTCGTTAAGTAGACTGAGCGTTTTAGTGTGAAAAGGCTGTGTTTACAAATTAGTCCAGAGAACGTTTCACGCTGAAGATCAGCACATATATCGTGTTTTATTTCAGCTGCACATGACACAACCTTAATATTAGAGCCAGATGATTAAAAGAACATTACCTGAGCCTTGAGAGTCACTGAATGAGCTATGCTAAATTGGTTGTTTTCTATTTTGTGATTAATTGTGCTTCTAAACCATATTTTAGTGTGCTTTGTTTTTCTGTCCCCAGTCATCCCATATTATTAAAGAGAAATTCTGCATATCTCTCCTGGAGTCCAATTAAGGATTTGCATCATGACTAGATTTTTCACTTTAATTACTGTATATAAAGTAGGTTTTGACTTATTTCCATATTTATCAAACTATGCAGAAGAAGCAAAATTCATCAAATAAACAGATATCTGTGGCTATAATTGCAGCCTGCACCGAGCATGTAGGAAGAAAATATGAGGGTCCAAATTTCATTATGTAGAACATAATAAACATCTGAATAATTAAACTGTGTGTAAATCACACGCTTGGCAGTAGTAAGAATAGAGAAGAGACACCTTAGTTTGATCAGAAAAAATCCCATATTTCTAAATATATTAAAAAAAATATATATTCTAAACATAATTCAATCAGCGGTGAGTAAAAAAACAAGAACCAAAGCCTTAAATTTGCAGCTTGTTATCAGGTGAGGGAGGATGCCACATACATTTAGAAACATTTTTTCATTAATAGTAAAACATGCTTAGCTCTCCCTTTCGCATGTGCACCGAAAACACGTTGCAAGCAAACGAGGGGATGCAAACTCTTACGTTGGAGTGGCAAGTTCAACCAAGATATGCAGCCAGCTTTGATAAACTGCCTTAAATCAAAGCTTGAAAGTGGTATAATTGCTAAAGTAGCAGCTTTGTCGAATTTAACTGTGAGTAGTTCATTTTTCGCTTAAATATCTTCTCTTAGGTTCCAGCTAAAAGGAATACAGGAACGTGTTTCTTTATTAAATAATTTCTAATCATAACTTTTAATTAATTTTCTCCATGTACTATGAAGTAGTACTATAATTTATTTCTGTTACATGCATTTTGAAGTATGGTATTTTTAGTTCTTTAAATATTTCAAGGAAATTACATTCCATATAGAACTTTGCAAAATTGTTCCAAGCTAAAAATAAATTTTGGAGGGCCAGGCCTGAATTCAGTGTAAAATTTTACTTATGTTTAAACAAAAGATAGGAACATAAAGAACATCCATGCTGATTTGCCCTTAAAATAAAAACAATAAGCCACAAGCCTGTTATTCTCCCCCTCTTGCCAAACGGATGCAGTGTGTATTACGCTCAAGCAAACTTACATCTCCTTACTCCAGAACAAATCTGGATTAACAGAGTTTAAGAAAATGGATTTTCAGTTGCTACTTTGATTAGGATTTGTAGGTGTGTAAAATCTTCTTAATTTGCTGGAGATCTTCTTGAAAAAGCATTTTGTTATTTAGATTTGGTTTTCTTTTTAATGCTTTTTATGGGAAGTGAAGAGATGTTCTACTATAATTGCATCTTCTTGTGGACGCTACAGTTGTTTCTTGGAAACGAGAACTTGTTTTGTTAATTTATTTGGTCTGCCCTGCTGAGTCAGCAAGGGGGAGAACGATAGCAACTCAGATAAGGAAGAGATACAGAACTCAAAAAAATGTTTTAAATGAGCACCAACAAAAAGGATTTAAGTCTGTGCAAACAAGAGAAAGGAGAGCTAATAAAAATAGCTGGAGGTAAAAATAGGTAATGAAATTCGTGTCAAGTTTTAATCTACAGCCGTCAGCCAATCCAGTTTGTGCGTGCTGTAAGATGAGTAGGAGATGTGCTGACTGAGCAAAGCGTATCTGTTCTGGAGGAGGGAAGAATGGAAACGTGTGCCTCAGTGCATTTCCTAAATTGAGACCTATCTAACAACCTCCCTGTACAGCCACCATTCAGCAGGAAAGCCAAGAGGACCTTCGGCAATGCTGAAAGTCTGGATAAAAGCAACCGTAGTGCTCATTCTTCAATAAAGGAGGAATAATCATGCAATGAGCATCCATTAGCCCTGACATCCCTTTCAAGTAAGGTGCTGCAAAACCTCTGACGAGATGCAACATTACCAGGAGCAGCTCCGGTGCGGTTAAGCTCAGTGTACCATATTAGGAACCATTATCTGCTATTACACCTGGAGCATACCGCTCGCGTGTGGCACTTAGCGAACAGCTAACATGTCAGACTCTGGGGCAGCCGAGGATGAGAAGGGACGCAGGGAAGTCAGAATGACAAGGAAAAAAACCCCAAAGCACGCTCTTGAAATAAGGTTGGTGTACCTGTCTGTCAGGGCGGTAACTTTCTGCAAGAAAGGTAAGTAGGATGACAAGAGCGTAAAGGATAAAACTTGCTCCAGCGTGGTTTCCCACAGGATTAGTTGTGTGTGTTCTCCTAACCCTCCCTGGATAGTCTTCTCCGGGAGGGTAGAAAGGCACTGGTTGGAGGTACCAATGCAGATTCATATTCTGACTGAGAGAGTCTCAACTAAGCAATGCGTTCTTTTATATACAAAATTAAAAGGAAGGATGGAGGTGAGACTTCTTTTCCTTACCAGGAACATCTCTTCTGCTCAGGATTGAAGAATACCAGTAGGGACCAAGGGAGAAGTTTGCACTACTGCTTGATGTGTTTAACTCATTACACAGATGGATGAATGCATAAAAATGGAGGATAAGAAAAGAGAGAAAGAGGAAGGAAAGCAAAGGTGTCAAAGTTGCAATAACCAATAAACATAAACACAGTAGGTTAGTCTTTCAGGAAGCTGACATCAGCCTATCGATTATAAAAATATTAAGCCACCATAACACTTCCATAAAACAGCACAATAAAGTTGCGTTTTAACATTGCTGGGGATCACGCACTGACGTCAAGAAGTGCTCTTCCTAAACCTCAAATTGTTTTTCTCTCTGACTGACTTACACTGTAAGAATTAGACTGCGGGTTTTGACCAATAATCCAAGTCACTGAGAAGAGAACTGGTACGGGGCAGAGGTGAGGGAAGCCGGCAGTCCTGCGTTGGTTGGTCACCGCCCGTCGAAATATCTTGTGCTCACAATTTCTGGGCTGAGGTTTGCGATCTAAAGGAAATGGGCAAAGCGTGACATTTATGCCTTGGAATAAGAGAAGAGCAGCACGAGCTCAGATAATGCACGTGCTCAGCAAAGAAGGCGTACGGGAGAAAGGACAACATCCTCTTGCTTGAAGAGAAACACATTATACAGAAATGCATTCAGGTTTACTGCCTCTCTTTCATCTGTTTTGAGTCTCTTCTTCCACTGCTGTCCTCCCCAAGGGCTCACTTTTGCACGGAAAGCGTTGCATCGATGGCCGTGATACGGAGGAAATGGAGATCCGCATCTCATATTTCTGAGAGCTGGTTACAATTTGGTTGCAATGCACAAAGTGGCCAACTGTGTAGTGGAGTTTATTAGACTATCCAGGTGTTTCCTGTACTTCCAGGGAAGGATCAAAGTTTGTAGTTACAAGGGTGTATAGACTATCAGAGTGTATGAAATATATCACAAATGTATTCATTGAAACTCTGTCAGAGCTACTGTTGGAACTGTACTATTAGCCTTAGAGACTTCAACATCCATATGAGCGTCAAACCAGATGAGGCAACATCTGTTTTCCTGGTAAGGCTGAGCTCCCTAGATTTTACCCCGCCACTTGACAAGCGTTCATAGGGCAGGAAAAAAATATTTGATTTTCATTTGCATGTGGTCCAGTTGTCAGAAATACAAAGGGACCCTTTTTGTTCGGTTTGACCATTTTCGACTAAATTGCAACGTGAGAGCTATTCTTCCCTGCCTCATCTAAGCGGTATCTTCAAGGTCAGCTAGGGGAAATTATTTCTAGGTTGGTTTTTTTGTTTTTTTGTTTTTTTTTTTTTTTTCCCTGCAGTAAAGTCTAAACTTTATCTTCCTGGCTTATTGTTAGCGTAGACAACCGAATTCTCTGGGTTGTGGCTAATACAGCAATCAATTGTAGACTGATCTTTGTCCTTGCAAATAAGCCTGTTCAGTGGGTGAAGTTCACAGTCTCTGGCTTGGGAAAGTTAGCTGACATTTTTGGACTTTCCTATCTTTATTACCAGATGGTAATATTGACTGATCTTGGGAACGATTTTTCCAGTTCCAATGAAATTTATTTTCAGCCCTTCCTTTTCAAGGAAGGCTCCTGAAAATGCAACTGTTTTTCAGATTTAGGTGTTTAGGTACTGACAATGTTTCAAATGGGTTTTCCCCGCGTCCCTTTCAGTAAACATCTGCTATTTGTTTTTCTGTTGTTAATGATAACATGAAGATGTTATTTACATTTATATTTTCTTACTGTACTGCTGCGTTCTTATTGTATTTTAGGGTATATTAAACTGTTCAGTTACTTGATACGCTCAAAAATAGGATTGTTAGCATTATTAACTGCTATTTGTGGTCATCTTACCCACGGTGATGTGTTTCCAGCTATTCAGACATTTTAGTTGTGCTTCATACTGTATCTGTTTTTATTAAGAACTCAGCCTTACAAAGTGTTGCTTCTGGTATTCATGATATTGTTGACCTTTTTTTCCCCAGCAGTGTATTCTTTGGATTTTTAATCTGAAAATCACTGCAGAAGTCAGGTAAACGTTCATGGGTCAACACCTGACTTTTGCTGCCTCTGCCGTATAGCTCCTGTTCTAGTGACTTTGAATTCGATGGTTTTGAGACCCACTGAACTGCAGCACATTGTAACAAAGCACTCGCAGAATATAACGCTGATATCAGTAGCGACAGAGGCTTAATAAAGAGTGCTTTTGATGGTAAAAAGTGTGTACATTGATAAAAATATTTTTTTTGCACAAAAATGACAGCCGTTTACCAAGCTATCACTCTTAGTGGACTCTATTTTGGTATTATTCGTTATTCTGAGTGAGGTAGCGAGACGGGAAGGAAAATAAAGTGAACTGGACAGTACTGAAAAGCCGCTTCTCCTTTGCACAGGGTGATGCAAAGGACATTGAGTGCTGTTTTACACCCAGAGGTGGTTTTTGCCTCGCGTGGATCAATCCTTGAATAGCATAAAACCGAATAGGCTCTTCCAGGGTGTCATGTTTTAGGCCAAATTGGCTACTGGGGACCTGGGGGACCCCAGATGGGACTGACAGATGCTCCCCTCTACCCCTCTTCAAAGAGAGGGGCAGAGGAGGAAAAAGAGACTTATGAGTTTAGAAAGAACTAATGCTGTTCATTTCAGTAGTTAGAAGAGGCCCAGCAAAGAAGCAAAGTTACTGAACAAAATTGGTTCTGTTTTACCTCAAACCAGGACACAGGGCTTTGGGTTCAAGAGCTGCAGCGAGGCAGGAGGGACCCCTCTGAAGGCAGCAGCGCTCCGGCAGTGTGGGAGAAGGGCTGCTCGGTCCCTCGAGGGGAGGGTCCTGCAGAGCTCTTCTCAGCCACGGGACACGGTGCCGCAGAACCAACAGTACAGAAACTTGTGCTGGAGCCCTCCAACTGCTCAGTCCTATTTGACTCCGAATTTTAGCTTTCTTGGTGGCTTTCCACATGTGAACTTCTGATTATGCTCACGTTTGACACGTAAAATAAGACTGCTGCTTCAAATTTACATGACTACTTGTTGAGAACTTCCCCAGATTTTAGTAGGGGATGAGATAGGTACCCTTTAATGACTTTCCTATCAAGAGCGTCAGCCAAAGCTTCGCTTCCCTCTGTAGCTCGTTCATTTACAGCACAGTAAGACTTTTTAGAAAGGTGATGCTACACTTATAGCGTTTCAGTGGAGAGAGATGAGGAGGCTCCTCTGAATCAAGAGAACCATAAGTAAGGGAAACCTCTAAGTGGTTACTTTTGAAAACCATTCATCATGTCTCAGCGCTCCATGTTTCAAACTTACATTGGTCTTTTCCAAATGTTTTATAGTGGTAAGCACATCTACATCCATCTATCCACGTCTACATCCATCTATCCACGTCTACATCCATCTATCCACGTCTACATCCATCTATCCACGTCTACATCCATCTATCCACGTCTACATCCATCTATCCACGTCTACATCCATCTATATCCACGTCTACATCCATCTATCCACGTCTACATCCATCTATCCACGTCTACATCCATCTATCCACGTCTACATCCATCTATCCACGTCTACATCCATCTATCCACATCTTGAGTCCCCTTCAGAGCTTTGGTTACACTGAGGCTGTAGAAGAACTGAGATTGCTGGAAACACATTTTCTTTAGGCTCAAATCTTTGCTAATGGTATCTTCTGTATCTCATTTTGCATTTACATAAAATACACTATTTTAATTATTTTAATTCCTACAAAATGTAGTTAATAAACCACATGCCACTGGGAAGTTTTTCCCTGGAGCTACTCGTAGCAGACTTAAGCTGTTAGAAGCGAAGCAAAGGGAATTGGGTAATTCTAAACGGAAACTCAGCCCTGCTTCTTCTCTGGAGAATGGGGATCACATTGTGTTGACATTACTTATTTGAATATATGAAAGGCACTTTGGGTATCTAAAGGGTTTTACAAACATTACAGTAAAGTTCTCATTACCTCTGTTTGTACAGCACCACGCTACAGGCAAACGCTGTCACCACTGGGTGTTAGCTTCTTAATGGTATCGACTGTACGCTGCTCGCTAGTAACAGGGCAGCCTAGAAAAGGGAAAACGGATGGATACCATGTGGTACCGACAAACACAGTGTGCGGCATGAGACCAAGCTCGAGAGAGGCAGCATTTTCCACTTGAGTCTTTTGGGGGCTGGGAGCACTGGCATCCGTACTCTCTTTCTGTGACAAAATTCATACCCCCTGCTTCATTTTCTCTGGCTGTAAAACGGGAACTGTAACAGGCTGAAGTTGGTTTTTCGTATCCTATTCACTTTATCAGGGTGGGAAAAGGGTAGGTGGGTTTGGAAGTTGTCCGATTCCTCTATCGTCCCTTTAGTGTCGAGTGACACCGATATGGAGCAAAGCTAAAGTGGTGGAGAAGGGATGACAGTACTCCTAATCTTCATTAGCTGTTTATGCTGCGTGCAAAGAGGAGTGCCAATTTTGGGCTGTGCCTGTGTGAAGGAAAGACTGAGGGCCATATGCGTCCCAGTAACTCTACTCAAAACTGTGAGAAAAAGCGATCTAGCCCCTGACTCACAAATCCCAGAAAATAGGCAATAGGAGATAAAAATTAATACATTAAAAAGGAAAAGTTAGTATATTAAAAAAATAAATATATTAAAAAGGAAAAATGAATATATTAAAAAGGAAAAGACCCAGGTCTGCACAACCCAGAAGCTGGGTGACGCTGAGGAGTGTGTGGAGCCGCGCGGTGGTGGCGGCTGTGGCGCAGGCAGCGCAGGCAGCGGTGGGCAGGAGGGGGCCAAAGGTGGGGGCATCGCCTCGTCTGTGACTCCCGGCTCCTGCCACGGGGATTAAACGCGGCTTCTCTGGCTTTGATGGTGGGTAGGAGAGACGATGGAGGAATCTATAAATGTATCCTTCAAATGATGCCTCTTCGTCTTTGTGTCTCTGGACACAATGCCAGCAGACTGACAGATGGGTGGTAGGAAAAATCCTCCACTTTGATAGAACATTTCGGACTTGTCCACTGGCTGGTTCCTTCCATTTTGCTGGAAATAGGCAGTGTTAACTGCTTTCGGGAGTAGATTTCCGATCCTGGTATGATTTGGCGGTTCCTATTCCTTTCCCAAATAACTTCATGCAGACTTCAGACTTGTGAACAGTTACTTCTTCTGTTTTATGATTACATAGGACATGGAAAAACAATTCAAGGAATGGTTATACGATGAAAGAATATGTCTCCTGAAATGCTGCAGGTGTTCTTTGACACAAGTTCACGAACACGATGCTCTGAGCACACAGGGTTGAGTGTTTTTTTTCTTTGGGTTTTTTTTTGTCTTTTTTGATTGTTTGTTTTTTGTTTTTTCCCCCTCTGTTTTAATCGTGCTTGGATGTTGCTCACCCGTACCAGCTTGAATACACTGACATAGCTATATAGCCAGTACTCACACACCTGCATGTTTCCTAGCACCAAGTACAGTATTTTGAATTCAAAGATGTTAATACCTTAGCGCTGGTAAATAATAGATTATCGCTTAAGTATTAAGTGCCTTCTCCGCTCTCCATCACTTCACTTGAACTCGGGTGATGACCGACTCAAAATTCTCCAGCGGTTTGCACTGGAGTCCTCCCTCTACCCGCCTTTCCAGCTCATCCTGGATAGCTCTGTTACAGATCATCGCAAACCGCATATTTCAACGATTAAGTTAATCTGTTAAAGTTAATCTTGGATTCTGAGCTTTCCGCTCCTGTTTGCCGTGATAATCCCGTGCGCTTTGCACTTCCAAATAGACGGCGGTGTACCTTGAAGTTTCAGCGCCGTAAAAGCAATGGTTGTGTAGCAACAACCTACAGTGGTATAAGCAAAACGAGATTTGCCGTCCTTCTGCGAGTTAGAAATTACTATAAATAGAAAGTGTTCAAAAGGTGTTATTTAGTCGTTTGCATTATGCAGCTGTCTATTTAAATCATTTAATTTTGGCATCTAATCTAACTCCCGGTCTCCATCAGAGACAAATAAGAAACCATATGCGAAAGCATCTGTGAAAATCTTTCTTTTATTTATGACAACATTAAAGAGAGGCTCTGATGTCAGTTACTTAACAATAATAGACGTTCCTTTGCACCTATAGCGCTGGGTTACTTGGGCATATCCCTCTGTGGTATCTTATACCTACCGCTGTTTGCTTCATTATATACAGATGCACAGCAGTGAAGACAGTAATAGTCTTTCTTAATTAAATAAAGCTAAATGTTAATTAGTCAGAAAAATTGATTTATTTTCAGCGCATGAAACTTTTCATTGCGTGCCTCTTCTTTTTAAAGAACAGGTTGGATATTCATTTAGGACTTCGCATTTTTTTGCTTTATTTCTGCACTGTATTTGGACTCTTGTGGTGGGATCTAATCGTCATAGAAAAATTATAGGTCTACAGATGTTTTCAAGATGTTACTCTGTCAGTAGCAGATTATCCCCTGTAGCAAAATCTCATTAAAGTGCAATTTACAGAGCTCTGCTGATGTTGCCATCAACCAAAATTAAAGGCATTAATTTTTCAAAGTTCACAGAAGTCCTTACATAAATGATGTAGCAGTTTGCAAGAACAATTTACAGAAGTGTTATTTGCAGAATTAACCTACATTAACAGAACAAATGTTGTAAGGGTATAAGAAAGGATTGGGCAGTGAAATTGCAGCTGTTCATGGTTTGTATGAGGTAGTGGGTGCAAAGAGCTGTTGAAACATAACAGTTATTCTTCCTTGATGCAAAGTTGGGGAGGTAAGATGGAATCTGAACTCTGTCTGGGAAGAGTTAAGCTTATAATAGAGTGATCACCAGTTGGGGACACCCAGGGAGACCTTAAATTCTACTTTGAAACATCTGTACTTGATATCTCTTAAAAAATTCCCATTTAGAGAATGAGTTTATGTAGCTCATGTTGTGAGTATGCCTCTTCAATACCGTACCAAATGCTTACCCAGGTATTTATTGTCATAGGAGGTCTATATTTTAACTGAGCCTAAAACTTCTGTGTTGAGTACACCAGAAAATTTCAGGCTATTAGTGCTTTATGGACCGGTGTCAGAATAAACCTCAGTTAAATCTGTGGCGGGAGACAAATGACTCATTTTCAATATTTAGAGCCATATGCATACGTAACGACCATATTTGGGGAGCAATCACCTGCCTTTTGCAGCCATCCCAAAGCGCCGGCTAACGCGGTTGGCATCGTGAAGCCTCCGCAGCCAGAGTTATCTCTTCCCCTTTTGTACGTGCCGTATTTCAATATCCAGAAATTAACATTCAGCCCATGAGTGATCCCATCCCTTTGCCACAGCGCAGTCGAGCATGTGCTTAGAGTTAAAAGTCACCATCTCTCCAGAACTGGAAGCCAACAGAAACATTTTAACTTCAGCGCTTACAAGGGACGCACTCCCCGCTCACACGTTGTTTTGGGTATTCAGAGAAGTTTTTATACCACCAGAACAGGCCAATATAATTAAATCAACATTTTTAGTCGATTTTGTTTGGGTCTATGGCAAACAGATAGATGTTAAGACAGGAGCCGGTTAAGCTGGGGCTGCATTAGGATGCTTTCAAGGGAAAGGCTGATGACGGCCCTGGGCTATAGTTACTTCTCTTTACTGTTTTGGGGAAAGATTTAACTTTGGTTAAAGATTTAACAGAAATTTTGGCCAAAAGGCATCTTTTAATCTGTCACTTTTTTCTAAAATTCTACCAATTTATCTTCATGAAAGATTCAGACCTTTCAGAGGCTGCCGTTTTGTCTGGAGCAGTTAATTTGGGCTTCACCCCACGCATTACCCACGGCCGTGTCGGCTGTGGAGCGTCAGGCCCATCCCAAAGGGCAGACGTGAAAAACGTTGTACGCTCCATCGCCATACGAGCACTCTCTTGGTTGATCTCTCTTCGTTCTTCTCAGCTGGTCAGAGTCTCCAAGGTGCTTCATGCTTCTGTTGGGATTTTAGGTCTTCAATGATGTAGGTTTTCAGAAGAGGTGCTGGATGCTGCTTGCTTTCCAGTATCTGGCTACTGAATTTTAGAGGTTTTAATGGGACGCGAGCGCTGTTGAAAATCTTCCCAAGTACTGAGCTGCCGAAAGAGAAGGCCCCCGCTTTGTGCCGGCACTGCTGTGTTTGTGGCTCCATCATGAACCAGGTCTGGACTGGCTGAAAGAAACAGGGGTGGACACGGGAGCTGGGGGATGGCGTAAGCTCACTGAAGTGGCACGATTGCCAAATTTAAACCCACAACCCCGCAGATTGCTCATGAGTCACACTTAGCCTTGGCAATTGAACAACATGGATGTGTAAGTTGCCTTCAGCCGCCAGGGACAAAAAGAGTAAGGGCTGGATGGGTTCGAGTCTGAACACACGGAGGCCACCACTGTGTCTGTGTGTGCAGCAGAGAGTGCGGTCTCGCCCGTGGGGATCAGGGCCGACCCAGGAGCCTTCACCACCTTCAGGCCCCGATGGGTCTGTGCACCCAGAGCAGAGAGAGAAGTGGCACGTCAGGCTAGATTTACCTTGGAACAACAGTGGGGGAGATACGTAGCGCATTTAGGACTCGTGTATCTTTCAGGCCTGGGTTTGCAGGGCAGAAAGTTCCTCAGTGTGAAGCAGCCAGAGACTGGACGTGCGGTGGGTTGGCATTGACCAACGTGCTAAGCAGTACAGAACGTGTCCTTGGAGAGTGTGCAAACCGGGACCTCGAGTTATATGGCTACAAGTGGCTGATGGATTAAACCCAGCATAGATGCAAGAGTGTACGCACAGTTAAATTAAACTGCGTTTTATAAACGTTGCCTTACTTGTAGAAGCCATTTATGATGGAGCATGATTGCTAGCACTGTACCGTTATACGTGAATTACATTAGGGATACAACTGTCTGCTTCTTCCTGTAGCATTCAGCGATTCCACAGTTAGAAGGGACTTGCTCACTCATACAGGCTGTAGATTTCACCCTGAATTTTGCCTTAAAGTTTTCGATTGAATCAGACTGTATGATTAAAAAAATGCACGTAGACTCGACCACAGTTGTTTGTAACCTATTCTGGTGTTTGAATGCAACAGTAATGGTGTATTGTAAGACCTCAAGTATCAGTGACTGCAGTTGAACATAGTTAAATAAAATAAACAGCCAAATAAACAAGCAAATACAAAGCCATGCTTTGTTTCATATTGTAGACTTAACGATGTAGTTAGTGAGGGAGAGAATGCAGCCCCTGATTTTAAAATTTTTGCGTGTCTTTTCACAAGAGCCGCTGTCTTGATTTCTGTTTGTGTCCATAAATATAGTTTCTTGTTTTCCAAGCAGTAAATGCATCAAGTTTTCTTCATATTCCAGCTGCCTCTGAGTGATTAGTATAAATCATATTTGCTTTCAATGGGAATATTTTCACATAATTTGTAAAATTATGCAATGGAAGAATAGTTTGCAAAGGAAGAATATTGCGAAACCCCATCTCTTTAGCAACGTATCTGTATTCCACAACGCATTTCCTTATCTGGTTCTTTTCCATAGAAAATGTATGATAAACATTGGTTGTCGTCATCGTCCTTTTTCTTCCACGTATATGGTAATGTTTAGGCTTTAAAGAGTTAATACACAAGTCCATTTTAACAACTAGTAAGCACGTGTTCCCGATTTGCAGGAAATAAAACAAGTTTTTTTCCGTTCCTATAAGCTGTTCCCCCAGAAGCCGTACCTTCGCGTTGCTTTTGCAAAACAACGCTGTTCCGCTGATGTTCCCGAACGCCAACCCCTTTTATTCTTTAAAGAGAGGCGACCTCGCGGCCCCCCCCGGCGCTGCTTGGCCACCAGCCGGCCCCGTACCTCCGTGAGCCTCCCAACCTTGTGTGTGGCCGGCCCGAGCTTGGCTCCGAACCCAGGAGTTGAGGGTGTTCAAAGGAGGCTGTAGGAGATGCTCCCACAGGCTGGGGGCTGCCAGCGGCGCGCTCCGCGAGGCTGTTTTAAGTTACTGCCGTCTGCGGCAACACCCTTGGGACCGCCGTGATAGCTGGGGGAAGCGGAGGAATGCCGTGCCCGCCGTCCGCGCCGGCCCCGCTCCCACGGCCGCTCGGAGGCCGCCTCCGCTCCCTGCGGTGCCGGGAGGGTGGCACCGCTCCTTCCCGGCATTGTCCCGCTGTGGGAAGCCTCCCCGGGGCCGGGCTGACCCGGCTGGGCACGGGAGCACGCGGGAGGAGCGCTCGCTCCTTCTGGTTCCCCAATTAGCCGCATCCCTACGCAGCTGAACGGCGGCATTTAGAAGTAGTTGGAGGTAACGTAGCCGGCGCTGTCAAAGCGCGCAATGCTTATTGTTATGCTCCCCTAGAAAATAAACAGGAGCCCATATGAATGCGTTGTATTAATATTTAATACACGCTTGGCTATGTAAACCTAGAATGTGTTTTAAAAAGATGGCGCAGTGAGGAAAACCTTGGATGTTTTCAGAGAAGACGGTATTCCTCGCAGCTTTTGGTAAATGCTTAGACTTAAGTTAACTTCTGCATGACTTCTCCGAAAATGTGAGAACCATATGAATGCCTGTGCCTTATGGAAAGTCATGAAATCTAAAAGCATGAACCGCTGTTCACTATTAACAAGTAAAACCCCATTCTTTTTCTCTATAAGGTCCTGATTAATGGACAAAACCCTTCTTCCTTGTTTTTTCACATTCTTTTTGCAGTTCCTTAAATGTAAGACAGACAATAAATTATTTGCGCAGATCCTACTACATACCAGTTCCTATTTGGAGCTTGACTGAGAGGCAGAAACAAATATGGGTATTGTGAAAACCACATTGGGTACAAAGACTGCACAGGGATTGCCACTTATAGTCAACAGCTGGGAGTCATATGGCTCTTTATTAATCTGAATATTAGCGGTTGCCATTTTGTTGCTTTTTTTTATGGTTTTGACAAAATGGTGGGAGAAAAGACACGAGGGATTCCTCATTGATAACGATGCTCCTAAGGGGCGCTTCGTGCCAGTTTGCTCGCCCCTTTGTAAAATGGCGTGCTACTTTTATTTTCCTTCTAACGGCCTGAGACTCTGGTAATTAGAGAGAGAGGACTGGATTTAGAGCTGCACCAAAAATGGCAGTCCCGATGTGCGGTGCTTTAGTAAAGGAGACAATGGGATGAAGCAGGCAGCAGAGCGGAGACAAGAAATTTATGACTGGGCATTGCCTAACAAGAAGAAAATTCCTCGGGATTTTCGAGTAAGCACCACAGAAGAGCAGTGATACCAGTGTTCATCTGCACGAGCCCTCCCACGCTTCAGTTTTTAAGTAATAACTGTGTCTTGGTATGGGAGGACACGGGCAGCGCGGGGAGGAAGGATGGGACTGTGGTTAAAGTGAGTATTGGAATTAGAGGTCAGGTTTTCTGCATCCATCTTTGCCAGTTTCGGGCAGTGGTAATTCACTCTTGGTGTGCCTCAGTTTCCCCGCTTGGAAAAAAAAAGGTGCTGATTGTGTGGCTTAGCCCCAGGGGACAGCTGGGACGCGCACCCCGCTAGATGAAGCCCTTACACGTGTTTTGAAGCAAGGTGTAACCTGAGTGTGTCGTGTTATTGCTGGTTGAGATCTTCGCTCGTGACTTAAACAGAATTGGCCGTGACCTCCCTGAGAAGAGCTGCAAAGGTCGAGGCTATTACATTTGGACTATTATTACACTCCGGGTCCAGGAATAAGGAAATAAATCACAGATAATGAGAAAAAGTTTCACAGAGGGTTTTTTTCACAGATGGAGAAGGAACTAAAAGTGGAACATTTTCTTGTTAAAAGGACACTTTCACACACTGCTGAACTAACGATAATTTTACTTTATGTTTCCACTGTTTGCAGCTCTTACTGAAAAGAGGTGAATGCTGCAGAGCCCTCCAAATCCCCTTCTTTTTCAATGTGGCAGCTTTTTGTGACTATAGGCTTAGACACGATCTGCAAGATTTGAATCCAAACAAAAGGTGGTGAAAATGAGAGGTGAAAGTGTTTTTTGGTTTCTATCGTCTAGCTCTCTATGCCCTTCTTTTTATGTCATTGTTTTAATAATTTAGCTAAATTGCTGGGAAAACAGACAGTGCTTAAATCACTGTAACAGCCTGGTGCGGACACGAGCGTGTTAGCGGTAAAGATATTTATTTCAGTATAGCTTTAACAAAAACAAGTCGCAGCGGTATAAATAAACTCTCTACCAGTAATGCTCTGTGTGTGATATGAGGTGGCGCCGATTTTAACTGAACCAATTTTCCGATTGATTTCATGACGTCGGTGCAGAGACTGTACGGAGGCGATGCCTGGGCAGGGGGGAGGACCTGGCGTGAACAAAAAGGGTGTAGCAGGGCGTATCGTGACTGGTCTGCCAGACTGATTCCAAAAGAATTGGGAAGAATTTTAACAAGGAAGATATTTACCTTTTGAGACAAGTATAACTGTTACCNTGTTACCTTTTTTTTTTTTTTTTAAAAATATGAACATGAAAAAATGTTTTGGGTTTAATAGTGCTTCAAATTTCTGGTATGAAAATACATTTTTTTTCACTGTGGAAAGATTACAGGATTGCTTTTCCAAGTAGCTCATTATGAAATATATTATTGTATTTATTCAGCAGTTTATGCTGGAAGAAAAAATATTTCCAGCTTTTGGGAACTAGGACTTTTAAGAATAAAATGTTTTATAAAAAATGTTAGTTTTCAAACTGACTCATTTGCTTGCTAAAGTTTAAGAACTTCTGTCGTATATGTAGAATATAGTGCATCTTTCTCCTTTTGTGCTTCTGTTCCCTGATTAGATTCTGTTTATCGCATCAGAAGAGTCTGGGAGTAACTTTGTAAGTGAGGAATAAGAAACATCGCATTTCTTATTACATATAAAATCCTGCCCAAGCCATAATAAGGCGAAAGCTTGGAATAAACCATGTACAGTGTAAAGTTATTTGAATTTTCTTTTCAAAGGACAAGACTTGGCATGATTGTTCCACAGTTTCTGCTGCTTAATATTTTTAATTATACTGCTAATGAAGTGATCACACAATGGCAAGCCACGTTTTAATGCAAACAGACCGAGGGATAGGATTGAGGTTGAACGTTCGTCGTTAACTGTGCCTATCCTCATTTTTATATGCTTAACTCTGCAGCTTTAATATTGCATTAACTTGGTTTTTACAGAGAACGTTTTGCCCTAAGTGTAAGGAAAACGTTGATCTTTTATGTTGTCAGCCAGGGCAGATGCAAATCCTTCTACTTTTTATTGAAGAATTAACCATCTCCCTCTGGAGCACAAATGCCAGCATTACTGGTATAATTTTATTTTTAAGGCTATGGCCTGTAGTAAGCTGATTGAATAGTATAATACGTTATATTCAAATCTGACTGCTTATGCACTTCGTTCCATAATGCCTTTGAAAATATATCGTGTTCCAAGATGAATACAAGTTATGCATAAAAAAAGCTGTTTGTTACATAGCTCGGAAAATGTGGGTTCAATTACTATTAGATTTAAGAAAACCAGGAGCCTTTTTGATTAAAAAAATATTTTTATTGAGTTTGTAGTAATAATATCAAGTTACAGCGCAACAAATTCCTTTCCATTAGAAAACCGAACTAAAACAATAACTCTTGAAGGGATAGTGAGTGTTTCAATTAATATCATGTCAATTTGTTTCACCATCTGCATGTATTTACTAACCCCGGACATCTCGGAAGAAGGCCTGCCCTAAAAATCACCATGTTTACTCAGCTGAAAACAAATCTGAAGATCCCGTTGCGTTTTCACGCCGTCGTTGGAGCACGTTCCACGCGGTGACGGGTCCTTCAGGTTTTATTTATGGAAACAGCACTTGCGTGAGAGATAATAGGCTAAGAATAACCATTACCTCACCTAATTGTTGTCTCCTTAAGGCTTCTAAAAACGCGTTTGGGGTTGGAGAGCAGGCAGCACAGGCGGTGTAAGGAGTCCACCAACTGGTGCTGTCTGGGCTAGTTACTAGTAATCCAATCACCCGGGATCAGATGCTCCCGAGACAGCTTCTTCTCCCGTAGACAGGGAGATCGTCTTAGAACAGACAGATACAGGGGTATGCGGCAGACATATAATGGCTATGTTGATAAGAGGTAGTAATCATGATAAAATAATAGATACATAAATAAAGCATGCCAGGACAGCGTTGTGCGACAGAGAACAGGCCAGCAAGTAAACTTGTTTAAAAAGGTGCATTTTAACCACATCCGAGCAAGACAGTTCTTTTTCTTTTCCCTCATTGAGCACCGATTCCTTTGAGCGACCTGTGTCACCGCTTGCCCGGTGCTTCTTGACCGTAGGAAGTTCCATCTTAACATGAGGAGGAACTTCTTTAGTCTGAGGGTGGTAGAGCCCTGGCACAGGCTGCCCAGAGAGGTGGGGGAGTCTCCCCCTCTGGAGCCATCCCAAACCCGCCTGGACGCCGTCCTGTGCCACTGCTGGAGGTGCCCCTGCTCGGGCAGGGGGTTGGACTGGATGATCTCCAGAGGGACCTTCCAACCCTGACCATCCTGTGCTTCCCAGCCTGGCCCTGCAGCCTGACTGGAGGCACAAAGCTGCGCGTAGGGAGACTGACCACCAGCGGTGGCTCACGCAGGTCACCGTCAAAGTCAGAGGGGAGGTGGATGTGGGGCGACTGTTTGGGAGTTGGATGGGGAAGGGGGTGGCACGGAGCGGAGGAGAGGGAGGAGGAGAGAGGCGATGGGCACTTGGTGAGTAGGGAAACGAAGATTTGTGTGTCTGCCCAAACATGGCAGCAGCAGACCCCCTTGCATAAGACCTATAGGGCATTTTTAAGGACCTTGAAATCCTCCTCTTAGTTGCTATCCTGCATTTCTCCGTAAACAATGACAGTGCTAGCGGAAAGGGTGTTTTCGTACCTTAGTTCTTGCTTTCTTCCCTTGTGAACATCACTCGTTCTACTTCCACAGTCAGGTTGTGAAATGCCCCGAAACACAGGAGACCCTAGCAGCACCTGGGGCACGCTTGGGGCCGGACAGGGCTCTGTTTTGCCTGCTACAACGCCTCTGTCCAGGGAAAAACAAAAAGCACACTTCCCCCAGGAACGCTGATGGAAACTTCAAAAATTGCTGAAGGTTTGGGAAGGAGTTTGACTTTTTCCTGATGTATTTTTTTGACTCCAAAACAAAGCCTGCTTAATTTTTGGTTCTTGTGTTTTTCTTCCAAAAATTAAAAAGATTTGAAAGGGAGACCAAAAGCTTCCCTTGAATTTTTGATAGTTGAGCACATTAAATTCTTGGGCAGCTTTAGATAAATAATCTGTACTGCAAACCTGACCCTCTCTCTAGAGGGCAAGAAAGCAGACCTCACGGGTTATTTAATAAATAACCGGAAGACTGAGATAGAAATAGGCAGATTTTTGCTTTCTGGAGAGCTGTGTCGCCAGTTACGCTGACCGGGTGGTAACGGAGAGCTGCGGAGGGATGCAATATTTAGGCTCGCTCCAAACACGCCCGCGTCATCTGTGTGCTTCAAACTTCTGTGCTTCGCTACAGGGAGTCTTTCATGTGCAGGAGAAGTAAAGACCAAACCGTGGAGCAGGCCAGGCACGGGCAGAGGAAGGCCATTAAACCACATGGATTTCCTTTAGGGAATCGTTTCTCCCCCTCGAAGGAAAGGTTGGATGTTAACAGCTTCCGTTACCATTTCATAGGCAGCTGGAAGGTGGTTTCCAACCACCCTAAATAGAGGCCAAGAGATTGAAGGTAATTTAAGACAAATGTGGCGGTGTAGGTGTGTGCCATTGTATGGGCATGAACAGCGACTAAATATTCACTGGTACACAAATATTTCCTAATATGTCTAAGGAAGACGCATGAAGAGTGACTGAGACTTTTACTGGGAGGGGAGTAGCATCCAAAAAGACAAGAATGATGAAGCCACATACTAATTAGTAAGAACTTTAAATTAAAAGTTACTACAAATTATTATGAATATTTTTGTAACGCCATGGGTGCCTTAACTGGAAATGATAGCTGGATGAAGGATTTAATTTCTCCCTATCCGCACAATTTTCCTGGTTTGTGGTCTCTGCCAGTAATAACTTCCAGAGCCGCGTTTGGGTTTGCTTTGACTGACATTGGCAAAGGGTCCACTGACTCCGACCAAAGTCACATGAGATGCAAATTGTGCCCTTACCTGTGTACAGCCTCCTATTTAGGAAAACACTTGACGTGAATCAGATTTATACAGAGGATTTCCCCGAGTCCTGCCTGGAGGACTGGAGCCCAGACTCCTTCTGCAGGACCGTGATGTGGGTGTACCCCTTTGCCTTTATGAAATACACGACCACGAATCTCTCCGGTGTTTGGGTAATGCCCCAGTCTGTGCCTGGAGTTCACTCTTAACACAAATTACACGTGCTAGTATGCTTGTAAAAATCTTCAGGGCTTAGCAGATTTAAATCCGAGATGATGCTCTGAAGAGCGGAGCTGTACAGCGACAAGAGAAGTTCAGACCTTCAGCTGGTCTGGCATTTCTGAGCCTAAATACTCTTTCTGGCAAAGTCCTGGAGTAAAGTGCAGATTCTACGAAATTCAGTGGAAATTTTGCTAGTAACTTTAATAAATCTGCATACTTCTTTTGGATATACTTCTTTCGGATATACTTCTTTCCTATATTTTTAAAAGATGTTTTCATAAATATATCTCTATAGAAAGACAGTGAATACTTTAAAAATCTCTTAAAAGACAGAATAAACAAGACCAAGCGCTCGTTCAGTGCAGTCATCCTTCGCAAGGTGCAACAGAAGAAAATTTCTATAAAACACTCTGTTTAAAGGACTCTCTCCAAATTTCGGTCCGCGCAGCGGGTGCTTGCAGCCACCTGGCACGCCGAGGCTGGGAGAGAAAAAAAACCCCACTGACCCAGCGTGATCAAACATCGGAAAATTAGGGGATAACGGCATTAGGTTTGTCTGGGCGGTTTAATTGACTGAGCGTTGACGCAAACGACACGCTCCTGCGTAATTTTGCGTGCGAGGTGACCTCTGCCTCGTCCGGCCCCCGGGACGGAGGGCGCTCGGCGCAGCGCGGCCGAGGGGTTCCTCCCCGGGTGCTGCTCAGGGCACGTGCGCGCTGCGCCCCCTTCAAACCCGCCCCGGAGGACGCTCCTCACTGCTTAACGGCCTTATAAGGAGAGTCGCTGAGCAGTTTTGATGACATGGGCAGGCTCGTGGTTGTTTCTTCTTAAACAGTAAACAATGTCTCTTAGCTTACTTTGAGGGCAATAAGTCAGAACCAGAGGAAAACCATGAAGTTAAAGCACCAGAACACACATGCAATGCCAAAGGCCAGGCATACCGCTTTTATTTGCCTCTTTTTCATTTACTTAACCTTTCGGAAACGCGCTCTCGTTGCACCTTTACCACATGTTTACATGGGAGTGTAGGCAAGAACACCCTCCTAAACAAGAGAGCTCGTTAAAAGTGAGCAGTGCGCGTACCTGGAGCTGCTTCAAAACAGGAAAACTCTCTTACCTCGGGTTTCGAGGGTGCGAGTACCGCAAACCCCTTTCGGGGCATCATTAACATACTGTAAACTGTTCTCCAAAACAACATCCCCTACAGTGGCTCCTCGGGTCAGGGCCTCAAGGTACACCGCTCCACGTGAGCACTTCAAGAGATGTGGTCCCCTAGCTGGAGATCAAACAACTTTTTCTCCACATGGAGAATTAAACCAACACATGAGGGTGCCTTTATCAAACTGTGTTTGATAATGAAGGCTTCAAAAAGCTAGGTGGGTCAAAATGTCAGTGGCTGTCTTTTGGTCTGCTCAGGTTCTGTATTGCCATACAAATTATAGAGGAAAAGGCTCGGAATGAGAGACGTCTGTTATTTCCCTTGGGAACTATTTCATTATTGGCAAGAACCTCTCTTCTGTATGTTCCCTCTCCCCCCTCCCTCCCGATTTCTTGTATTTTTTCCAAGTGGTGTAATCTGAAACAGTTCTTGTCTTTCTATCTCTTTATCTACCGATGCCTTAACTCCCTACCCATAAACTGATATCAACAGATCTGTGGGGAATTCCTGAAGGAAAGTAATGTCTCTGGTATTGATTTTTTTATTAATTAACAGGGGAAAAAAAAAAAAAAAGACAATTCTTCCAAACGTTCTGTCCCCATAAGGCTAGCTTAGGTCAAGTCATATGATGATTTGAGTATGTGTGCAATAAAAATTGTAACATGAATGCCTGTTGCTTTTTTTTTTTTTAAAGTGACTTATGCAAAAACTGGTGTCCATTATGCAAAAACTGGTGTCCATTATGGCGTGGTACTGGATAGACCGTGAAGCTGCTCTGCAGAATGTAAAAAGCATGTAAACAATCAGAAAAGGGAATTTGGAAGTGAAGAGAAGTGAGCAAAGAATACCAGCTGATGAATAAAACATTTCCCAAAGTTCAGAAAAGTCAGCTGCTCGATGTTAAAGTGGTTGCCAGGCAACTCATCTTTTTAAAACAAGTACTTCTGTGGCAGATAACTCATAAAGACATTGAAATGGCAAAATTAACTGCTCTTGAACAATTTCTTCGATACATTAGGTACAAACAGGCTTTCATTCATCATCAGGCGTGCATATCTTCTTGTTATAACTTTTTTCCTTGAACAAACACATGTGTTTTGTCCAAAGCACGGAAATTTTAACTCTTTCTTTTCATCTCATTCCCCATGAGGAAGCAGCTAGGAATCTCTGCCTTAAATCCGGGCCTTGATATAAACCTAGTCTGGCTGAAATAGGGGAGCTCATTCTCTGTTCTGAAAAGTAGGCGCCCTTGTTCGGTGGGATCAGGGCACTCGCGTGTAAAGGGGACCTTGGGTGCAGTCCACCAAATATTTTCCACCAGACAGAATGAGGCTGCAGACGGAGAGGGAGAGGCTCCGGCAGTAGACCGGCAAAAAAACTTCAGGAGAAAAGCAGTCAGGTCCTGGCGGTCCTCACTGTGGAGAGGAGGATAAAGCAGTAACTGGAGGGGAAAACTGATCATATGGAATAATTTATTTGGCTTTTTTCCTTGCCAATTTTTAACTCAACAAAGTTGTGTTGTGTTGGTTTTTTTTTTTTTTTTACTATTGTGTTCATTATTCATGATTGCTCAATGAGCACTTCAGTGAAATGCTGAGCACAAAGGATGTTTGCAAGCTGATCATAATGCCTGGATTTTCAGCACTTTGCTACTTGCTATTTATCATTTGTAATGGATCACCCGGCATAGTAAGATACTCTTTCTGTTTCCAGATTGGATAACTGAAAGTTCTGCAGATGAGAAAAGGAAAACTGAAAAACTTTCCAAGGACTTCCACAAGATTGTTGTGGCAGCCTGTGCCACTGCTCTGCCACCCCAACTGTAAAGAAGCTTTTCCGTGTATTTGAACGGAACTTCCGATGTTCCATCTTGTGCCCGTTGCCCCTCGTCCTGTCAGTGGGAACCACTGGAAAGAGTCTGGCTCCATCCTCCTTCAACCCACCCTTTAGATACTTGTACGCAGTCAGAAGGTCTCCCCTCAGCCTTCTCTTCTCCAGGCTAAAGAGTCCCAGCGCTCTCAGCCTCTCCTCATACGGGAGAGGCTCCAATCCCTCCATCATCTCAGTTGCCCTTCGCTGGACTCTCTCCAGCAGTTCCCTGTCCCTCTTGAACTGGGGAGCCCAGAACTGGGCACAGTATTCCAGTTGTGGCCTCACCAGTGCCGAGTAGAGGGGGAGAATGACCTCCCTCGACCTACTGGCCACACTCTTCCCTATGCAGCCCAGGATTCCATTGGACTTTTCGTCAACAAGGGCACATTGCGGGCTCATGGATAATTTACTGTCTACCGGGACCCCCAGATCCTTCTCCTATGCAACGCAGTCAGTGCCGCGGTGTCTGCTTCCCACAGCCCCCGTCTGCTGGGAACACGATGGGTTAGGATGCTAGGGACGCCACCGCTTTAATACACAGCTAATGTGACATTTCCTCCTTCCTGTGTGTATAAATACATATGTGCATGTATAATTAATGTACATAATTACTTAGATTGCTCGATACAGATACTTATTTTTGTTTGTAGTAAATATGTCGCCAGGCGTCAGAAACGCAAATAGTTAACGAGCCCATTTAGGTATTCAAACTATAGAAGGCGTGAAAGTTTGGAGCGGGAGGCGGAGTTGGGGGAGCTGCAGACTGTCATTCAGTTCCTGGGGTCAGACCAGCAGCAGCGGTAGAAATCGATAAGGCTTACAAAGATGAAATAAACTTTAGAAAAGAAGCATTGACAGAGGATATTCCGCAAAGCTCCTCTTGATGAGACCGAACCTGTTCACACCAAAACCGGGGGAATTTTACCATTTACTCGAACAGCCTTGGGCCGGCGTCAGGAACTTGCGGGGTTCTTTGGGCAAAGTTTTTGGAAGTCCAGTCTCCTGACGGGTCCAAAGGGCGTCTGGGTACCTCGGTGCTGGAGCACGCTGAGGCAGCGTGTCTGACTGTCGCTCCTTCCTGCGCTCCGTTGATAGTTCTGATGAAGCAGAGTCCAGGGTTTGGTTTTTTTTTTTCCTTTTTTTTTTTTTTTCTTTTTTTCTGTTCAGGATCTTTCAGAGTATTAAAGAAACCACACAACCTTGCTGGTCTTGCAAGTCAAACCCACACGTGCAGGCATTATATACCGCAGACCTGGGAGATCTTCATGTAATACATCAGTGGGACAAACTTTTACTATACACAGAAAACATGCTAAATAGCATTCCAAACCTAGGAATAACCCAAGTCTTCCCATATCCTCATAAAACTTTCCTCCTTTCTTCTTCTGCTATACCCTATACCTGTCTGGTTTGAAGTCCTATCAGATTTAGTCGCAAAGATAGCGGTAATCAGTGCCTCTTTAAGGCCAAAGGAACTATTGACAGTCAGAAGCATCCGGTATTGGAAGATGTCTCCCTGTAAAAAGAGAGTCGGAGCAGGAAAAATTTTGGGCCCTGCTTTATGTAGTGTACTTGAAAAATAAACCCTGGTTAAACACAATTTTTTTCTTATAGAGGAAATTACTCTGTAGCAGTCTGCTGACTTTGAAGACTTTTTTTCGTGTGTTCAAAATGTTTAACAGGGTATACTGGCCAAACCCAAGCGTTCAAGAATATGTCATGCCCCTGAGCTAAGATAAGCGTAATAAATAAATAAAAAAAAGAGAGTCTGAAAAAATAATTTTGGGTCTTTTTTTATATGCCCTCGCCTTTAATCTGCTTTATCGTTCACGCTTGCTAGATTTTCTCTGCGGTTGTGAGGGTTAGAAACTGAGAAACTGAGGTTTTGCATAATCCCATGATTCCAGGAGAGGCACTTTTAGGAAGAATGACCAGATGTCGCAGACAGGCGACAAGCACGCCAGGACTGACAACCATGAGAGCGCGCTGTCGGTTTCTGGGTAGGGACTTCCACTTTTGGTCAAAGATATGAACATAAATACACTATTTCATTATTACGGAGTAGTATTTTATTTATTAACTCCTTCCATCAAAGAGATACTAAACTTACACTTTGGAACTGTCTTCAAAACATTCAGTGTCATGCGGTTTGCAACGCTCTTTTTATGGCCTCCGTAATTTACAGTAGAGTCATTTAAAATACATACCTTGATTAGATCTACATTAGTCTTATATTTTTTTACGTCAAATTATGTTAAAATGGAAATAATGATTAATTTTGCTATAGGAAATTTCATCGAGTTATAATAATTTCAGCCTTATCTCTTTGAGCTGCGTGTTTCTCCTATTGCTTTAAAACTAATTTAGGCCACATTATATACAAAATTAAATCTTACTTTTATAGCTACACCCTTGGGGTTCAATGAAAAGGCTTTATGAGCTAGAAATTAAAAGTACTGGTTGAAAATACTATTACATTATACAGGCTATTATTAAGGCAATTTACAAAGTTGGTATTAAAACTATGCACATTTTTCATTGTTAGCACCCATATATTCAGAAAGCCCATGGGACCGTTTGGTACATAATCCGGCAAATAAAATCAACTGAAAGGTAAACAGTGAGTCCACAGCATTTCTTGGTGGGGAAAATTGCACTATAATAATTGCAAAGCTGATTTAGCCCGAGACTGTTACGAATTTAGGAGATACACACCACATTTGTTACGAGTGAAAGTAAATTTGAAACTCCGTATTCCACGCATATTTGAAGACATACAGAAATAGGAGTTTGCCTTCTCATACAGAAAACAAATATTTTATATTCCGTGAAATCCAATTTGGCGTAAGTCTCATTTTGCATCTTAAATGCGTAGTTTTTCTTCACAGTTGATTTTTGGCTCCTGTGTACTTCCTTCCACGATTTGGAGGTTAGATAATTGTTTGTTCCCACCCGGACCCTGGGTAACATAACGCACGGTTTGACGCTCCGATATTTCTGATCAGTGATGTAATAAATCTCACAATATGTTTTACGGCAATTGTAAGAGAAGGAAATGGTCTTTTAATTTTAAGGATGCTTAAAGAACGGAAACCGCGAAGAAGCAGGGCCCTAGATGACAATACCGAGCAAGAAGCAAATGAGCACGCGGTCGTCCTTTAACGTTATATATTTACGTGTTCCACATTAGAGCATCCTAGCTCTGATATCAAGGCAGGACATGCTCGACTGTATTTAAAACAGAGAGGGAGAAGGTATATTTTTCCTCTCTCAAAGGGAGAGCCATTGCGACAGCAGAAATATTTTGGCAAGTGCGAAGCCACCAGGACCGCCTGCTTTGCGGCGTGAGCGTTGGCAGGAGCTGGGAGGAAGGAGCGTCGCTGCAGCAGCATCTCTGCTGCTCCGCGGCGGTGGGAGTCTCGTGGGAAAGGCTGGACCAGCGCTGTTGTGACTGGGGAGTTTTCCCATCCTACGTCCGCTCTAATTTTGCAGCACGCTGCCCGGTGTTGTCACAGTGCTGATGGAGGCAGAGGACAAGAGAGAGCGTTCTTCCCTGGGCTCCTAGGACTATGCTCTAGCTACCATTTGGCAGTACGATGAGGTGACCAGGTCTTTTGGGGTTTATCTGTGTTGCGCCGAGGTTTGGGCTTGTGGTTTATTGGGAGCATCATTTCTCGGAGGGGATTCCGAGAAAACACAGGATTTGCTTCCCCCAGCCTTTTCCCAAGGGCTTATCCTTGAGGTGGCAGATTTCATCCAGGTTAGGAGAGGGCAAGGATGCCCAGGCTCTCACGGCACGTTCAGTGGGGGGCTGGGACATTAACTAGAAACTGCCACAGGTCCTGGGGAAACAGCACGATTCCTCTTGTCCCTACCCTTTTTGGAAAGCTTGTGGCTCAGGAGCTGTCTGGGAAGGAAGAGTTCGTGTGGAGACGCTGCCCGGTCCCGGGCATCCAGCTTTCGGGGGTGATGTGAGAGCGCTGGACCACAGTGATCCTCTCCTTGGATGCTCGGCAGCCGGCCTCTGCGGGAAAAGGATGGATTAGGTGTCAGAGGCGACCAGCGCGCTGTATAATTGAGCCAATAATCTCTGCTGTCTTACTGAGCAAAAGAAATTTTGGCTGTTCCCGTTGTGTTGGGGCAGAGGGAATTCCATGTGGGAGTGTTGCGTGCAGATGTTGTGAGCTGAAGCGCATTGCTGGTCTGCACTGGGGGGGTCACGGAAACACCTGAAAACGTCTAATTTCGTTTGTGTGAGTGATAAATAGCCCTTTACATGAAATAACCCAAGCTCACAAGTTTTAGAAAGTTCATGTCTTCTTCGTGTTACAAGAACCGCTTGGCAAAGAACGTAATTTTAGTTGCCTAACCAAAACTCCTCCAACCACCCGACTTCACTCCAGTTGCTGACTACAAGGATATGATTTATAGACATTAAAGCAGCCCAATAAAAAAGGAATAAATGTGACATTGTATTTAATTCTGGCAGACTCCATTATCCTCTCACTGTCCCTCAAAGAACAGGATTCTTTAACTATTACAGGATAACGCAATCATTGCCATTATTAGATATTCATATATTATGGCCTTGGAAAATGTTGATCTATAATTATTTGTTTATGGATAAAGTAATTCAATTTTATATTGCCTACGATAATTTATTAAATACTGTAAAAGATAATAGATGGCGTGCAAAGGGAAATGGAAGGAATTATTTGTACTCGGAAAACTATCACGCATCTTTAACGTGTTTGTACAGAGATAGCAAAAAAAAAAGGCATTATGTAATACATCAATCAACTCCCAGAGATTACATTTCCAAGCCTTTTTTTATTGAACAAATGGAGCTTGATTTTTAGTCTTTTAGAAGTGTCTGAATTTACAATACTATAAATTTATGAATAATGCATTTTATTTTTGTTGCTATTGTTATTATGGGCCGAGGATCAAAGCCCTAAATTAGGCACCTGAGTTAAATATAAACCCCCCTAAGAACAGATAATCACCAAAGCAAATTCTATTTTTATATCTTTTCAGGTTTAAATAGCCGAATTATTTTCTGAAAGAATTTAAAATGAAGAAAGCAAAGTTTAGGAAGGGGGACTAAGAGAACTTACAGGACACATCAAACCAGAGTCCAGTCCTGGAAACCCTTACACCCACCGAGCTTCCCCAGAGAGTGGCTTCCTTCGCTTGAGTGGGGCTTCTTGTCTAAGGAACGTTACCTATTCGCTTATTTCAGAAATTTATTTTACTTAAAGAGGATATAATAGCTTTTTTTTTCTAAATAAAAAGGTATGGACCTGGTCGGATTTCTTAGTAAACTGTACTTTCTCAGAAAGACAGACTGATGAAAGCTCATGAGGATGGACGCAGTGGTCTCTTTGTGTACGGTTTTGAATGAGAGGGATCTACTCATCTAATTGTTCTCTTATAAAATCGTGCGTCTTTCATATGCTTACACTGAACTGTGTCTTACTCCAGTCATTTCCCCACTGATTTTAGCAAAAAATACGTCAGGTGGTTCTTAAATCTTGCAGAATTTTGCAGAAATACAAAATATTGTATGTGTGAACTAAAGCTTCGTATGGGATTGTTTTAGATTGTGATGTCGGTGGTTTTCAGGGAAAGGTCCTTACATTTTGCCTCCCTCTACTCCCTTTAATTTTTTAAAATTTTATTCTAAGGAAACCATATTTATAATAATCTTTGATCCCAGTTTTGCAAACAGGTACACCTTTACAAATATGAAGAATCACGATAGCCAGAAGTTGCCCACAAAATTGCACCGACTCAATTACAGGTTGTACTGCTATTTACAGTGGTGAACGCAGTATTGACGGAATTTTCCGCGGTGTATAGAGAACACAAACACACTTGGTTTACAAAGGCTAAAGTAAAAAATAAATCTGCAATCTTTATCAGGAATTACCTCCGGATACCTTTCAAAGGTGAATTGAACTTCTACAGGCTAAGCTTTTCTTATGTGAAAGGGTGATGAAAATACAGAAAAAAATATTTCAAACTGAGGTCCGGCATTACCTGTTACAACGTTGTCGTTAATATCACCCAGTTCTAAATGAGGATTCATTTCAAAGACACCATTTTTGTCAGTGTGCTTCATTGCCATAACATACTACGTTTGACACATATAAACATCAAATTACGAGACGCTTAGACCAAGATACGTAACCTTTCTCCCTTTTCAAAGTCTCAGTTTTAGAGTTCTGAATTACGCTGAGCTGATTCGTCGCCTTCGGAGCTTGTCCGACACTCACCTATTTTGAATTGGTGGGAATACTGTTGCATTGGACCGTTTCCTGGGGTGCGGGCATATATTTTTGACATCTGATCGCGACGATCTCTTTACTATGAGAAACAATACCTGGTCATTGCTGACCCCTTACCAGGCAGACACACAGGGCAGAACCCTAAGTGCCCACGTTAATTCCATACCCAGAAGCAAGAACAGTTTAACTTTCTCTTACCGCGTTTCATAACAGTCTGGCATATACAAATGTGGTATAAATCTATTACCGCAATAAAAGCGCTCCTTTGCCATTAAAAACCTCTAATTAATAATGCATTTGGTAATGATTACTTTTTCAGCTATTATTTAATGCAAGCAAAAAATGAACATAGTTTTCAAACGTGGCCAAGTAGCATTTCCCAAATCCTCGTTATTTATGATTCTGCTTTCTGAAGGTCAGATTATTTTTCATTCACTTCAGTAATTCACCGGGTACGCTAAATGTTTACTTCGTGTCTGAGTGACAACCAATCTCGTCTTAATTAAATATATCTCCTGACATTGTTTTAACATATCAGTGAATTCAAATCAGTTAGTAAAATGTTAAGCAAATCAAATTTGTAGTCACTCTCTACTTTGAATATCCACTTCTCCAGTTTCTTCCCACCTGCTGTCATGTGTTAATTTTTTTAAAGCATCATCTATTTGCAAAAAAAGAAAGAAATTGGTATTGTCTTGTGTTGTTTCATCCTTAAAGTGAAACCATTTGCAAGAAAATTATGGGTCCCTAGTGCTGAACTTCTTTGCATATTAATTTTGTTAGCCTTACCTCCTGTGGTCTTTAGTTCTGGAAGGCCTATTAGATAATATACAAGATAAATTTTCCCTCGTATCTTACAGCTAGTCGGGGGAAAAAAAAATCCTTTTTTCTTAAAACCTAAAAATCGCAATGTTAGCCATGCATGTTTCCCCCCCATTTCATCAGCAGAGATTAATTTAATGCAGCACAACAACCTGGTCAATATCGACGATATTTGTTTCCAGTTATTGAGCAATCTGCTTATGCTAATGCGCGTGTATCGGAAGACAATCTAAGGAACGGATCCTGTGCAAATTGCCGAATGGTGGCGTCAGAATGGACTCTGGTGGAATCCGTGTGTTACGTGTAGTCTGAAACGGAGCAGCCGGGGGAAGCTGAGCGGGTGGAACGGGAACAGACCCAACCGCCAGGCACCTCGCGCGGTGGCGAACGCGGGCGGACCTGGATGTGGTTCGTCTTCGGCTGGATCGGGTGGTTGGAGACACTTTGCGACTCGGAACTGCCGGAAGGTGTCTGGTGGGCTTTAGGGAGGAGCCCAAGCACACGAGACGCTTGACTCCTATTTTCAGTCTGTGGCAGTGAGTATTTTGGCATTTTGGCGAGTTTCTTTAAGTACCGGAGTACCTGGGACTGGAGCTCCCACGTGGCTTCGGGAGTCTGCGTCTCACCGTTACGATTGCACAGCAGCTGCCTTACGGCGTGTTTCTCCGTGCCTGAGAAATGAGCTTCTGGTTTCTGAAAAGAAAGGGCTGGCGTTATACCCTGCCGCTTACAAATACCCAAATTACAGGTTAACCTTCTTCAGCTACTTGAGCTTGTTCGCTGTTTCCACCCAAGTGTCATCAGCTTCTTCCCATAACAAGAGAAGCGTGTGGAAAGCCCTCGGCTCCTGACAGACAACTTGGTTTTGAGTTAGCATTTCCCCCGAAACATCCTCTGCTTTTAGAACAATAGAAACGCTAACGTTTCCCAAAACTTTATAGCTGAGCAGAGACCGGTCGATTTGTTCCAAGCTTTCCAGCTCGTACTCTGAAAACAAAGCAAGACCATCTTTAGGCTAAATGACATCATTATTTGTTGACATTGCCTATTGTTTAAAATGGCACACCGGGTCACAATCCTAAACGAGCCCATAGTAATTTTTTTGACTCTAAAAATGTAATGGAAGAAAAGGCATTTCCATAGTTGCTGACATCACTAATTTACAGCTGCGTTGGTAACTGGTTATCAAACACGTTTCTTTGCTGTTATCAGACATTTCTAAATATGTGTTTTGTTTTGTAATGAAAATCCTTAAGACAATCAAAAGGCATTTTTTCTTGTTTGGATTTTGTTTCATTAAAATGTTTTTTAAATCACAAACCTTGTGAGGACACTCTCCGCCTCTGAGACCTTTGTCTCTCATCCTTGAATTACCTGGGAGGTTTTCTGGGGAAAAAAAATCCACCTTTTCGTCTCCCCTGTGCTAATCCACACCTGGATCAGACATGCAGGGAGAGACAGCACCCTTCACAGCGTGTCGAAAGTGAGAATCCACACCAAAACCACAGAACTTGTCTTGGTGATTTCCTTCAAAGAAAAAAAAACTAACAAAATTCAAAACTCTCCCCTTTTGCTGTCGGTTTTTTAGCATTGAGGCAAACAGAGTGATTTAGACAAAGAGCGTGGCACCTGCCGGTGTCAAAATAGAATGGATTTTTCTAATTTAACTATGAGATTATCAATATTAACCAATTAAATATGCAAAACAGCTTAAGATGTTCCAGACAGTGCTCTGAAAGCAGGCACAGGGATTTTTTTCCCCCGTTACTACTTGGCCATGGGATAAGTAATGACAATAAATACACGAGCCACCAATCAGTGATCACAGGCAAGACCTCTGCTTTCCCAGGCAAATCTTTCGACCCTTCAATCTTTCTGTCGTCCCGCTCTTTGCATATTTGATCTGTTTAGACTGTGGGGTTTCTGGAGAAAGAGTACTTTTGCTGTGTTTGCGGAGCACCCAAAGCAGTTTTGAGAACTCCGTTTTGTACGCAGCCTCTAGGCACCGCCAGGCTGTTGACACGACCACCGATGCTTCAACCTACCGAAATCTCTGCTTCATTGCCAGAAACGGGACCTATCAATACAAAAGGGTTTTTTCAGCCCGTGTTCTTTCGCCAGAGCTCTTGCCCACCATGCGCAGAGACCTCACCGCTGCAGCGGTCCTTTGCCACATCTTCCAGTTTCTGCTACTGCTTTCGCGTACGCTTTGCAGGCAGCAAGGAGGAGGAGATGGATTTTACTGCAGACCGTGTTCGAGGAGAAGTGACATCATCGAGGGATGGCGAGGAGAGAGCAGTGAGCTTCCCTGCGGGGCGAGAAAGAGCAGAGAGCATGGCATGGTAGTATATTTGCAGAAGCGGGATGGAAAGAGGAATGAACAGAAGGAGAGAGTAATAGAGACAACAGGAAGAAGAGTAGAGAATGAGCAATGAGACAATATGATTAGAGCTTTTTTTTCCACCAGGGAGAAACATTTGCAATGAAAACAATTAAAATCCGCTAGACTTTTCTAATAATGTTTTTCCATGCACGTAATCGTGGCCGTTGCCAAAGGGATGGGGAAGAAACGGCGGGTGGGATGTTTTTGGGTGTAAATGAAGAAGTGAGACTTGAGATTCGCGAACTGGAGACTGGATGGTTTTTATCCTGTGATTGGACAGAAGTAATGTAATGTAATAGCTGAAGAGGCGGTCTGAATGGGTGCTCGGGGGTGGAAAGTACTCAATGACCTTATACAAACGGTTCCTATTGAGAGTAACAGTTTTCATCAGCGCTAAATATATGGACGCTATACGTTCCTATACCGAGAGGAAAATCTTTTCTACAAATATGCAGTGCATAAGGAGTCAAAGCACTGCTCTTCACTGACTGGAAGCCCGTTACAATTTCTCACTTAAAAGAGGAAAATCCTCTAGCGGGAAATTTTGTGGAGCTTTGAGTAGAGTACAGTTTCTGGTAAATGCCTATGTTTAAGTCTGATGAAAACTGAACAGAAATTATCTTCAAAGTCTTCTGAGATCTGTTGTAAATGTGGTGTGACAGTGGTCTTGTGAAAAGTCATTACATTGTACTCCGAGCGCATGAAGGACCTAAAGCCGTCTGATTGTGACAGCACCGGGATCAAACCCCGACGGTACCCAGCGCCTTTCCCTGGTTCCGCCCCGGCCAGTGCTCCTGTGCTGATGGACCAGAAGGTGACCTCAGCGCTCTGGCTGATGAAATTGCAATGCCAAGTGGTCCTCATGTGAATGCAGCCTTGTAACACGTTTGTTTAAGTACGGGCAGGTTCAGATGCTTCTTGAACGCTGCACGGTATCATTAATGTTCCATTTTTGTCAGGCTACCGTGGCTGCGCCTAAAGGTCTCTGAGTGCTTTTCTGTGTCCGAAAAAAACTCTGAGCTTGAAGAAATGATGTAGAAGATTTCAGCTGTATTCCACTTCTTTCCTTTTCGTGTTTGGTGGTTTCACTATCCACGTTAAAGAAGTGTTTTTCTTTAACGTTGCCACAACGTTCTGTTTTCCAGCAATTAATTACTAGGTTATATTTTCCATTTTAGAAAAGCTTCTGTTATCGCTTCACATCTTTATCTGTCAGTCCTACTATCTGTTCCTGTGAAAACTTCAGTAATTTCTTCAGTGATGATTTTTTTAGGTCATAAATAAACAAGAAATATTCTTCCAAAAATAGATCTTCATGATTCTTCCCTCCATAGTCAAATGTCGCCTCCTTTAACAATCAAAGCCAATTCTTTATCCCTCCAGTAGCTTCTCTCTGTCACTGTTTGCTAATCACTCAGCCTGGCGTTGAATATTGTACCAATATTTCCCCGATCTTAAACCAGTTGGAGCCAAAATTGCTCCTGGTGACCCACTGTTACCTTCCAAGCTTCCTGTCAAGTTTACTTGCGATGATTTCTATTCTGTGGTCCATTGTTAATTTTTCAAAGTAATACAATTTAGATTTTTCTGATAAAGTTTCCACTATCTTGGGTATGGATACGGATACAGGATAAAGATAACAAGTTATATCAGTTTGTTGTCACGTTCAACTTGTTTTATACCAGTGAAGTCACCTGAATGACATCATGAAGAAGTGAGCACGTTGGTCTGAATCTGACCCCAATCTTCAACTTCTTGAAACTTCTGTTATTTCTGTTCTCGCAATAGGTGTTGTTTCTTCAACCTGTTAGTGCCTTTAAGGTTTGAAAATGTCTCTCTCTTCTTTTTCTTTTTTTTACTTCTTCCTCCTGAATAGTTTGACAAAAGCTTTTTTGTCATCTACAGACATTCCAGCTTCCTGATTTAATTGTTTTGCTGATCCTGATTTTCTTCTATAATTCTTCTTGTTTCCTTAGGAAATGTAAATCTGCTGCAGCATCTGTTAGCCATCCTTGTTTATTAATAATTAGGCATGAATGTAATTATAAATTCTTTAATAATTTACCTTTACCACCTCTGAGAGGCCCGTAACTGATCTCTTGTTTAAACATTTCGGATCTTTGTCTTACATTATTTTAATATATCATTCTCAACATGTTGACCACATTGTTGATTCAAGCAAAATCTCATCCCCAGCTCTTGCCAGGAATTTATCTCCGAATGTGTTATCTCTTCTAATTGGACATTTGGGAGAGAACAGATTGCTGGAAGCTCTAGCCTCGTGGCTCCTTAATTCATAGCTGCTTGGCCCTTGACTAAATTAAAGCTGCATGGAGCTGCCTGATTTAAGAACTCGGAGTATTAAGAGCGGCGAAGGATGAGATACAGCAGAGCTATGCACTGCTATGCTGTTTATACGCTCGATTTTGATCAGGCTCCAAACACTAACATTCACTTTTCTCTTTGGCTACTTTTGCCAAATTGATGCTACTGAAGGAACCCTGAGCACAGAGGGATCTCCAGCCATTTAGGGGCTATTTTGACTGAATGTGTAGTGGAAAATGGGATTAGCAGACCAGAAACCTAGTCCTCTTCAGGAGGTGAACAGATGTGCTCTTCCAGCTTCAGCTGTGCCGGTGGAAGATATTAGCAACCGCAGCCTGTCTCTGGGTGGTTATCAGGAATCCCAAATCCCTTCGACTCCGCTAGTAGCGCTGCTCGGCCGGGCTTCCTCTAACCTCTTTTTTTTTTCAAAATGCACTCGATTAGCAAAGACTTACGGTTTATCTAAGCTAACCTGGCCCCTTTGGACTGACACGAGCCGGGGAGCGCTCCGACGACCCTCTCCGCCAGCAGATCGGTGGGGGCGGCAACGGGCAACGGGCAGCAATCTGTCTCCCTGACATCGCTGCTGCACGATGCGTGCCTGGCTAGACCCCAAATTCTGCTAGATACACACTTTATCGCCTTCCTATCCCCATGGTGATTCCGGTTCCATTTACTCTTCTAATTTCTGCACTTTAGACTATTCTGCTTCTGACAGCAGCACTTTGTTTATTTCAAAAGCTTTCATTCTCCTCGCGGCTGTGTAGAGTAATGATCTGGTGAGCGAGAAAAAAAGAGGGGCTTATAACCACACACTTATACTCACCCTGGTTGTCTCCATTTAATAAAATTTCGTTATTTATTACCTCCAAATTCCTCTGTGATAAATGACCAGAATCTGCCATGTCACACCACTTTGTATTCTGCATCACTGGAAAAAAAAAAAAATAAAATTAAATACTTGCTCAGAAAAGTATATTGAGAAAGACTGTGTCTGCCTCATGGTGCTTCTGGCTCGAATGAAAGAAAACACAGATGTAGCAGACACGTTGTAGATGGGGTATTCTGCTAGAACAAAAAGATACCGAAAAAGTATATTACCTTACGCAGGCTGGAGATCTGCTGCTTCCATAACAGCAGATAAGGCTTTTTCATTTTTGTGTTGCAGACTGGTAACGACAACATCAGCATTTTGCGCTCAGGTTGGTCTATATGTCTCAAGCAAAATGCTCTTTTTTCCATAATTGAAAATGTATTAGAATATTCTTAATTTTCAATTTTCCTTTTTTTTTTTTTGACAAGAAATTAAAACTTAGACATCAATATGTTTGCCATTTTGAAGCTGATTTGTTTTGGGTTGAGGATTTTCAGCAAGAAAAAGAAAAGCCATCAAAATTTAAATTGCTTCAAAGATTTCAGAAAACATGTAGACTTCATGGTCTGCAGTTTTTCAGAGAGAAATCTGAAAGAGAATGAAAATATTGCAGTGGAAGAGGGAGCCAGGTCCAGATGCACACGACAGCCTTAAAAGAGTCAAGGAAATTGAGGGCAGCTGAAGAGAAAGGTGCAGTGGGATTTATTGGCATCAAAAAAGTCACAGGCTTAGAGAATTTTGGCCTGACTACTATTTACTGTGTGTTTAATCACAGAGGCTTTGGAGGGAGCCAAATCTGTCTGGAGAAAGCAGAGCTGAAAAAGTAATGTTTTTTTTTTTTATTATTATTTTTTAATGGGTGAGNGAAGCCAGAGAAGGGGAGGGGAGGGGGGGCTGGAAAAATCAAACCAGATTTTGGAAGGGGGAGTGAAGCAGAAGAGCCCCAAGTGCATTTTTTTGGGTTTTTTGTTTGTTTTTTTAAAATCAACGTGTTACCGCTAACCGTTTGGCCGTGCCGCATCCTTTGGCTTTGGGGACCACTCCGCCCCGCGGGTGGGGGCTCGCGTGAAGACGGCGGCGTGGGAAGGGCTGAAACCTCTCGGGTTGTTAAACCTGAAGCAGGCAGAAGTAAATTAATCCACCTTTCCCCCCCCAACCCCCCACCCCCCGGGGGTCGCTGCGGGAGCGGGGCACGCGTGGGAACAGGATGCGCCGGGGAGCGCACCGGCCGCCCGTTGGTGGTGGGGGGGGGCGGGACCGGGGACAGCGGACACCCCCAAGCGGGGACCCGGCGCTGGAGGCTGGGGAGGGCGCTGGGGTCGCGGTTGGAGGTGGGGGAGGCTGTAGGTCTGTTGCAGCTG
This sequence comes from Anarhynchus alexandrinus, assembly GCA_008711295.1. Classification (NCBI taxonomy): domain Eukaryota; kingdom Metazoa; phylum Chordata; class Aves; order Charadriiformes; family Charadriidae; genus Anarhynchus; species Anarhynchus alexandrinus. The sequence goes on along the minus strand of VUYV01000189.1, from coordinate 1,247,395 downwards.
CGGTTTATAGCCCCCGCGTGGGGGCAAATGTATTTTTTTAGCTGTGGGAGGGGAAGGGAGGGGAAGGGGGGGGGGGGTATGTCCCACTGGTAACCCATAAAGGCTGTGCTGTGGCTCAGGGGTGCAGGAATGAAGCGGACCAGGGTGGGTGCTCGGGGTGGGGTCCCCTTCACCCCGTTCCCGCGCCCTGCTGGGGGTTCGGGGCCGGGTGCCGCCCGTGGGCTCTGCTCTTTGACTCCCCTGTAGCCGGGCGAGATGTGCGCGTGCGGAAGGTGTTGTGGGGCTTCTCCCGTGTCTGCTCTCACGTCGCAGAGAAGTTCGCTGTTTCGGTTAGATTTCCAGGCCTGGTTTGAGGACAGAGCCAAAGTTTATAAAGTCCTCATTCCTGTGGTGTTTTGCAAAGCAGATTGAAGCGAATGACAGGCAGGTGAGCCTGATGAGCACATTTGAGAGTCGTTTGTGTTACCGACCTAAAGCTTTTTCTAGCAGACATCATTCTGGCTGGCCCCTTACTGTTTTGATAGTGTTACGTGGGACTGATGGGATTTGATGTGCTGTAGATGAACGCACACAAAGTTTGTCTGGTTCGGTTGGTTTTCCTTCCCTTGTTTTGTTTGTGGGTGCTTTGGGACTGTGGCAGGGACGGCTCTGAGGAGTGTCCTTTGATGTCTCAGCCTCTGGCCACCATGCCTCTTCCCTGGGTATGTTTTCAGACTTTCCCAAGGAGAAAAGAATGTGTTGGTCGTGCACCATTTCCATTTTAAATTGGAAAGAGAAAGAGTTACTAATTTAATATCAGCATCAGAAGCACTTCTCTGGTGCTTTGATTGATCTGACCTTTGCATATTTCCATTGTTTAGAGGATTACTTAGGTAAAAGAAAACAAGTCGGTCTATTAACAGAGCAGGTTGTTTCCTTTATGAACAGTTGTATTTTATTTGTCTGCGTTTTTTTTACGCGCAGGTCAGGCTGACCTAGGAGCAATGTGGGCAAATACTGAATAGAGCCATAGTTACCACAGGCAAAATAACACCCAGTTACCAGTAAGGGGCTACGAGTGAAAAAAGAACCAAATTGCCACCCTGGGTAAAGAAACGAGAGATTGGTAGAGAGCCTCAGAGGAGACTGGGTTCTTTTGACAACAAACAGTTGGTTCTGAGGTCAGTAATGTACTTGATGATGTCATCAGATTTGGTGGCTTTAGAGCTAGTTTTTAATTCTTCCTTTCCCTTAGTTGTTGAGCGACCCACAGAAACCGGGGAACAATAAAATCTTGACAAAGGACAGAATTTCTCAAAAATTTGCTGAGCTTTACCATTGATTTAAATAAGACTGCTTATGACAGCATTGCTGAACAGACGTTTCCTTCATTTTTGGTAGGACTGGGACCTTTGGATTTCCCTTTTTTATGAACCTCGTATGATCAACTGCAGAACCACATGAGTGGGATCACAACAATCACACCGGTAAGTTCTTCAGTCTGACTTTCCTTGAACCAGAGGAGGAGAGCTATGTCACTTTTTCCTGATTCTTTAGAGAATTTTTTTTTTTTTTACTTAATATTGTGTAACACAAAAGAGAGGCATGCTGAATTTTATTTGTGTTTTTAAGCGAAAGCCATAAGCATTTAGATTTATGAATAACACAAACTTGAAGATTGAGGTTTTTTTGCTATAATAATTTAAAAAGACTATTTTGCCGTATCGCAATATTTGGAGTCTGCTGTGGGACTGAGGGGGGTGCGATATCAGCTCTCGGAGCAACAGGGTGGATGTCTTTTTCTGTGAGCGCCTTGGTTTTGGAGTGGAGCGTTGTGGTTATTTTACATCTTGTCTGAAAGCTTTTATTCGGCAAAGCACCTAAGCGTGCACTTGAGGCTGCTTTGCCGTTTCTCATTTCTAAATGGTTTACTGCAATAAAAGTAGCATGGGATAACTCCTGCTGGTGTTTGCCGAGCAGGGCAGGGCTGATGGCGGACTAGGTGAGGAAAGAAAAACATTTTTCTAAGCGGTTGCGCTCTTGGCTCCGTCAAAAGCGTTGCCATCGCGGACAAATTCTCAGTGACGGGAGGAATTTTCTAGAGCTCGTTGACTTCTTCAGGGAGATTTTTGGCAGCGACGAATTTGGGCACATGATTCTTATTGTGTCAACTCGCAGTTCTCCTCAGCTGTCTGTATCGGCTTCTAACATAAAATCGGAAACCTTTTTACAATCCTGATAATATGTAAAAAGTTAACTTAGAGGCATTAGTTAACTTTAGGCTGAGGGTGAAAATTCCTCTTCTCCAGAAGACCCAAATCTATCATCTTTCACATCCACCAATCCTTTATTTCACACGTTCTGTTCTCGTGCTTATGTCTTATACAGACCTGATCCTACCAAAACTTTAATAAAAGAGGGCGGGAACCCAAGTCCTCTTAAATTCTACCAAAGCAGAGTTCTTCGCATCAAGATTTTTTTAAATCTAGGGCTCATACTGATTCTTTAGAGAATATATGTAGTCTATGAGCTGGAGATATATGTAAGTGGGGCATGGATCAGACACTCTTTCCCATTGCTCGTGACCCTGTCATCCTGAATCATCCCTTGTACTGCTGATGCATTTGAAGAGCACAGGGTCACCGGTAATTAAGACAGCTTTATAAAAGTGCTAGCAGTTGCAGCTGTAGGATGGGGAGTACCTGGCGTGCAGAACTTCTTAACCGCGTTGAATTCCCTTGGAAAAAGAAACCCTGACATTTGCACCTGCGTTACTACCCGGTGGGCTCACGAGTTGTGCAGGGTGGCATCAGATTGTTGTTTGGATAGATGATCTCCAGCAAAAAAAAGCCAGGTGCCGCAGGAGGCATTGCTGACGGCGTGGTGGCCGGGACTCCCTCGCAGAGGCATTAGTAAGCAGTGCCTCGGCACCTTTGGGGTTGATGGCAATGACGTCTTTTAAGTGGGCATCTCTCGGTCGAGGCATTTGTATAACACCGACATATAAAGCATGGATCAAGGACAACAGCCTGCAAAATCCTTTTTGATCTGTGTGAGAATGACAGGCGCTGTGTGATAGCGGCGGTCCAGGTGGGAAAGATCAGCGTCGCTCTCTGAGCCGACCGAAACGGTGTAGGGGTCTGCAGGAGAGAGTTATGTAGGTGTGACAGAGACGCTGAAGGGGGAAAGGAACCAGTTTAAAACGCCATCTGAAGCACATAAAATAACCTCTGGGGCTTGTCCTGCATGCCTTCCAAGGTGTCGTGGCTGTGCTCGGTGCTTATCCTGTCTGTTTCCGTAACCCAGAAATCCTAGAAGAAAAGCATAGCTGGGAGAAGTACACCATCATCTGGCACAGGCAGGCTGATGTGCCAGTCCTGATCGCTGCCATACATCTCAGCTTCTACACAACCTGTTACAGCGGCTTATTTACAGGAGGACTAATTTATCTTGCTAAAGCAGGAGATGGACACAATATGGGTCAAAATTGTGTTTACAGTCCAGCCGGTGTCAAGCCATAGAATCATAGAATCATAGAATTAGTGAGGTTGGAAGGGACCTTTAAGATCATCAAGTCCAACCATTAACCTACCCTGAAGAAAAACAAACAAACAAACAAACAAGACCCCCCAAAAAAACACCACAAAAAACCCCCAAAAAAACAACCAAAAAAAACCCCAAAACAAACCACCACCCACCCACTTCTAAACCATGTCCCTAAGCACCTCATCTACCCTTTTCTTAAACACCTCCAGGGATGGTGAATCCACCACCTCTCTGGGCAGCCTATTCCAATGTTTAATAACCCTTTCAGTGAAAAAATACTTCCTAATATCCAATCTAAACCTGCCCTGACATAACTTGAACCCGTTTCCTCTTGTCCTATCACTTGTCACCAGGGAGAAGAGGTCAGCTCCCATCTCTCTAAAACCTCCTTTCAGGTAGTTGTAGAGGGTGATAAGGTCTCCCCTCAGCCTCCTCTTCTCCAGGCTAAACAACCCCAGATCCCTCAGTCCTTCCTCATAAGGTTCCTCTCCATCTTCACCTGGAGATGGGTATCGCGGCACAACGCGCAGGGCTAGCAAAAGCACGAAGGTAAGGAAAAGTGCTTTTCAATGAGTTGCATAATTACAAAGCACGGCCCACGTCTCCCACTTGTTTATCTAAACAGCCCTCGGACATTACATGCCATTGTTAATACTGACAGACAGATGCAGGAACCAGCGAGAGATTCTCTTTCAAATGGTGCTTATGACCAAGGTGTGTGCCTGCGTTCGGTTTTCAGGGTGGCATGTTTATTCCCTGGACCAGCTTTATCATAGAGGTGGGTATTGGGTAGCTGGGGTGAAGTGTTGGGTCCTGCCGCCTTTGAGCTACCCAAAGAAGGTTCCATTTCTGGAACAACTGTCAAGCAAAACCATCGAGCAGTTTGACAGAACATGAGGAAAGACTTTTTCCCAGTAAGAGTGGTCGGGCGTTGGAATAGGCTGCCCAGGGAGGGGGTGGAGTCACCATCCCTGGAGGTGTTGAAGAGCCGTTTAGATGTGGTGTTGGGGGATATGGTGTAGGGGAGAACTTTGTAGAGTAGGGTAGATGGTTGGACTCGATGACCCCAAGGGTCTCTTCCAACCTAGACGGTTCTATGATTCTATGACAGATACGCTTGTATCTAGCAACATCCCCTAAACGTTCACCATAGAGCTGCACGCACCAAAGTTTGAGAGAGACACTATATCCTACTGGACTGCACTGTCGTAAGACGTGTCACAAAGCTGAGTTTGAACAAGACTGCTAACACACTGGTGTGAGGATGGCAACATCGCAGCGCTCGCTGGGCAAATGGAGATCTCGTTAGCACAAGTGTTACTGTGCAGCGGCTTAAACACGAGATTGAACGTGTGTGTTGCAGAGAAGTGGACCAATTTTCCTGGGTTCATGGCCATTGCTCTAACCACTTGATTATGCTGAATTTACATTATCGTAGCAGCCATAAAAATCACGGGAAATTTCCCCCTGATTCTCCTGACCTCTGTATCGCACCCATTAAAGTATGGGTCACGTAGTCAGTGACTTCTCTCCACTTCGTGTCATAGGTACATTCTTGCTCAATTACTTTATCCTATGTAATGGAGGATTTATCCTATTCTACTTTATCTCTGTAATGGAGATAGCAATTAGAGAAATAATCTGCATGTGTGACTGCACATCTTACCCTCTTTCTGTGTTATCCTAGAAGTAAAAGTGATAGCAATCAGACCGAGTTCCCCCCTCGTTCCTCCCCACGCCCTGTGACTTCCCGACGGCAGGACTGCGGGCTGGGACCCTGTAGCCCGCGTTGCCTTTGCGTGCACTAACCGTGGAGCGGCGGGGGGCAGGTAGAGCGTGGCTCAGATTAGAAAGTCTTCCCTGAACCATGAGTGTGTCTGCATCAGGCAAACCTGGTGTAGATGTCTTTTTCGTCTCGGAAATGCCAAATCTGACAAAATATTCAAATACTCCCCAACATCAATACAAATATTTTGGTCCCACATTTGCACGTACATCTCGAGTGGCTCCAACAAGGCAACGGGGGTTGGTGTTGCCAGCTCATAGGTTGGTACTCGTTGGCGTTGCAGGGGTGACGTGTAGCGCTCTGAAGACCTGGCCAGGCGCTGCAGCAGTGCCCGCGGGGCGCAGCCACGGCCAGGCGAGCTCCGCAGGAAGGGCACTGTCTGCCCCCACCTCCCCTTGGCTGGGCTGCTGTGGTCGTCCTGCGCTCCCCGTCTGGCTTTGTCACCCCAGAAGTACGTCGATGGATTCTTTGACTTGCTGTTTATTCTGGGGTGCCAGGGCCTCGAGGATGATTACTTCACAGCATAGTTTACCGCAGCGAACGTTGTCAGAACAGCGATACGTATTTGTTGTTGTAGCCAACTGGCATCCAGTTTAAGGATCTTTCCCTCTGACTGTTTAAATTAGAGTCTACATTGTCTTGTGTGATAATGCTCACAGAGCAATAAGACAGCGTGCTTTCTATGAAATGTCTTGTAGCCGGTGATCTTTTAAGCCTTTCTTGGCTTGTCTTACGGTCGGAACATCTGTGCTCTGTCCCTCTTTCTGTGTTGCGTTCATTGATATTGGACGTTTTGCTTGAGGCAAGATCAAGTCTACTGTTCTCCATTTCCCATCCTAATCGTGGTGGTGTGTTGCTACTGCATATGCTCTTAATCAGCTTTTGCAATCCGTCCTGGAATGTGTATATAAAATTTGTGAAATATTCTGGGATCCTTTGGAATGAGGGCAGAAAAAAGAGAACAGAAAGGAAAGGACTTTTTAAATGGGTAAAACCTTTTCGGTTTTCTCGACAATATCCCTGTGTTATGTTTTAATCTAAGGCAATTAGTATCTAAAGGGTTTCTAAATCTGTAGTGCCTGGTGCCTGGGAGGGAACCCACAAAATCCAAGCAAAACCGTCTTCCTCTGCTCTCTCCCTCCACCCCCAAATTCTTAACTTTCCATTAGAGTTTCTGAGAGTCAAGGAGAACTTCTCTGAAGCGGCGGGTGAATAATCTCTGGGGCGATACCTGCCCAGAATGAGTGCAAATGCCAAAAGGGTTTTTTTAATGTTATAATTATTTATTTAAAATGACTTTCTGGTTGCTTTCATGAGACCCTTCTCGTTGTCCTGGTGAACTAGCGTGCCGAAGACACGGAAGAATACTATTGTTTTATATTGGCACGTAGACTTTAATACTTCTTAATGTCACGCTGAATGCAATCAGAAAACTGACAGTAAATGCCATCGCTGTGTCTTGTGCTGCTAAAAAGTGGCCAAACTCCTGCAACCCGTGTGGCGTTCCGTAGCGATGGCTGCCGCAGGGCGTGCAGCGGCGGTGAAGCGACCGTATTTTTCGGTTCTGACAAAGTCACACTTGACCTTTGCCCTCACGTCTCACTCTTGGTCCCACGTGTGGGGTCATCTCACAGCAACCACCTGCCCCGCAATGTTTCTTCCACAACATATCAATTGCTCCGGCGAAGCGGTTGCATACGTTTAAAAGATTTGCGGGCATATTGTTCCCATATGCGAGTTCCCTTGCAATGAGATACTCAGTTGTCACCGCTGGGGAACACGGTGCCCCTTTAACCTCCAGCCCAGGGCTTGGGAAGCCGAGTCGGGTGCTGAAAAATTTCCTCTGAACGCGGCAGCCACTGCGAAATGTTGTCTCTTACACAGATTTTTATTTTTTTATTTTTTTTTCTGAAGCCTGTGGTTTATGCCACTGGTCAAGGCTACCTCACCCGCCGTACTTTTGTGGCCAATTTTCTTAAAATAGTTGAATATAATTGAAGAATAATTCCCACCCTTTTGCATTTCAGTGAGTAAAATAAAAGAGAACCGCCCCCGCGCTGCCTTACTAAAGTGAGAAATTCGGCATCGGGGAGAGGGAAACGTCGCCGACCTGCTGCAAACGTGACCACGACAATCTGGCCGGGTACGCGCAGGGAGAAAGTTATTAGCGTTGGGAAGCGAAACGCTGTGCAGGGGGAAAGCGACTGGGGCCTTAACTGTTTTTCCCTCCTGCTTTGGTTGTCGCAGATGTTAGTCACATCGCATAACGCACTACTGGAAGGCACTCAGCTACTACGGTGACGGGGGCAGCGTGAGAACCTATATAGAATAGAAAAACTGTAAGCAATGGTGTCCTGTGAGGATGAATTCAGGGAAGAGGATGCCTAAGGGCTATATAAGCTAGTGGGTGGCTTCGCTAGCCTGGGAAATGGAAATAAAGCTCCAAGCCTCAGTCCTTTAAAGGATTTTTTTTGTTTTTTTTTTTTTTCCCCTGCCATTCTTTTTTATTGTCGCTGAACAATCAGGAAAATGGGGAGCAAATCAGCTTGAACGTTTTCCGGGGGTTTTCCACACACCAGCCCACAGGAGCAAGGGGACACCTCTTCCCCAGGTGTCCTCTGGCACTGCTTCTCCTGTGTTTCTCTTCTGCCTTGAGCAGCCCTGCGGGTACGTAGGGCGTATTAACCTGCTGCAGCCCACGCCGCCTCTGCCTCGCACAAATCAGTTGTCAAGGACAAAAAAATTATTATATTATGCTACTAACCTAATGATAGCCTGTTGAAAGACTAATTTTCTTCCTCCCCGCTCTCCAGAAACACTGGGGCTCTCCTCTCCGCTGAATCTTCAGAGCCAAAGAGGTCCAAATAGGTGCTTTATCTCAGCAGGGTAGGTGTGCCGCCATGGTGAACCGCGGCAGCAGTGATTGCTCCACGATACGGGTCAGGTTCCAGGTGCCTAATGAGAGCGATGGGAGGTACTAAGTGCAGAGCTGGCCTGAAAACGTGGCTGCTGTCGCCTGGACATTAAGCGCGCGCTACCCCTCCTGAGAGCAACGGGAGGCAAAGGCCTCTCAGCGCTGGGAAACGGGAACGTGATTCATCTCTGAAGCCTAACTTTACAGAGCAGCCGCGGAGATGTCTACCTCTGAACTTAAATCACGGCGTCTTAACTGCATTTAAAACTGACGGAAAGAAATAAGCACGTCTAATTCTGGTCACTGGGTAGTTCTAGGTGGCTGTAGGTAATTGGAGGCAATTACACTGATATGAAAGGAATTCTGCTCTTGCTGTCTAAAATCAGGGACTTGCTTATGGGGAGCAACCACAGTAATAGGAAACTTTTCAAGCTAATTAATGCATCCAGCGAAATACCTCATCAGAATAGCGGGGCCAAGAATAGGATGATGGAATCTGAACTCCCATCCCCTTGCGATCATCAGGCACATCGGCAATTTAAAGTTTAGACTAAAGATGCCTGAAAAATGTAGCGTGGCTATTTTTAAATAGATGGTTAATAATTTTGTTTTATCACAGATGAATTGTTTAAACTGCCTTTTTTGGTGCTGAAACCACTAGATTTTTTTTTCATCTAATTGTCATTGTAAGCAGGAAATGCAGAAATTAGTTGGATACGTTAGAATGTCTGAGTATGAAGGACACTGCATCTTATCCGCTCTATGTAAGATAAACAGGAATTATGGGCAAGATCTAAAAACAGATGACGTTCTTTAACTATATTTCACAGTATTGAAAGAATAGTGGAGGTGGTAAGTAAACCTTTTTTAGGCTGAAAAATACACATTAAGTGCTTAACTTACTCATTATCATGAATATAGAAGAAGAAATGCGGTAACGTTTGTGATAGTCCCACACCGTGGAACTCGAGAGAGATTTCAAGTTCATAAATATGTTAAATGTTTCCTTCTTTGCTATTGTACCAAGTAATCAGCAGGAAAATGCACCATGTTGGATCTTCAATGGCTGACATTCATTCAGCCAAGTCTACTGCTTGCTCAATAAATTATGTATGTACATTAAAATATCATTTGTTGAATCTACACAAAATAGATGCACTCTGCAGTGCATGTGATGCTGAAAAAAAAATGCAATTATATTTAAATATATTTCTGTTTTACCTGAATATCTGTCTCAGAAGCCACAGCCTCACTAGGCGTAATTTGATTTCAATGGATTTGGGAGAATCTGGTCCCCAAGACTTTAGTACTATAGGGTAGTCGATCGTATTTACCATTCTGGGCTGGCAGTTGCACCTTTTGGGGATGAATATTAATTTTCCTCTCAGCATAAGCGTGTTTAGAATATTCCCTTTGTTCCGTTGCCCAGATGTGTCTCGTGTCATCAGCAGATGAGCTGAACAGCAGTGGTTTGACATGCTCGGCGGCTGATGAGGAGCACCCGTTTGAGTAGGCTGTGAGGAAGCGGTTGGCGTGGCTGCGGCGGGGCTGTTTCAGTTGTGTGGCGGTGTTGTTAAGCAGTGGTGACGCGGCGCTGGTACGCAGCACGCCTTTGTGTGTGCCCGGCTGCACGCCTCCACAGGGCTGTGCTCTCGCCGTCGAGCCTGGAATGTGCTTTGGGGAGAGCGTCAAATGTGGGCAGGAGATTACGATGGCACCAGACAGGAGCCTTTACCTGTAGAAGTGTGTCCTTTGACTGTTGAAAATACTTTTCGCAATGGGGAGGAAACAATGGGAAATTTCTCCCGGTTATGATTAGGAGGAGTTAGACGCAATTTCCCGGAGAGCAGTAGAACTGTACCCACTGTCTGACTATGTGAGTCACAGAATCATAGAATGGTTTAGGTTGGAAGGGACCTTGAAGACCATCGAGTTCCAACCCCCCTGCCATAGGCAGGGACACCTCCCACCAGACCAGGCTGCCCAAGGCCACCTCCAGCCTGGCCTTGAACACCTCCAGGGATGGGGCCTCAACACCCTCTCTGGGCAACCTGGGACAGTGCCTCACCACCCTCAAAGGGAAAAACTTCTTCCTAATGTTCAATCTAAACCTGCCCTCTTCCAGTTTGAAGCCATTCCCCCTCGTCCTATCACTCCATGCCCCAGTAAAAAGTCCTTCCCCAGCTCTCCTGGAGCCCCTTTAGGGACTGGAAGGCCGCAATAAGATCTCCCCGGAGCCTTCTCTTCTCCAGGCTGAACAGCCCCAACTCTTTCAGCCTCCCCTCATAGGAGAGGAGAAAAAAACTCCAGCTGGTGTTTTCTTGATCAGCTTCTTTCAAGTGGAGAGAAGGAACAAAGCTGTAGGTGCACCAGATGGTTTAAGATGGCCAGTGGCATCCTGCAGCTTGTGCACCTTGGACCTGGAGTTGGGTCCTCTGACTGCTGCCTTAATATGAGGAAAGCTGTGAAAGGGAACAAAGTTTGTTCATAAAACTGTGCGTGAAATGGGTGATTAGGCGCGAGACAGTTGTCAGCATTTGTCCTAGGCACCATGTTGATCATTTCATAAGTCTCAAATTGTCTTAATGTATTTATTTCTTCTGTCTCCCCACCAAGAGGCTTCTTCCGTCATTCCTCGCGCCGTAATGAACCAACGCAGAGTAGCAACCGGGCAAAGCGCTGTTATTTTTAGTTGGTGGCCTCTGTCTCCAGCAGCAACCTCCGACTTAAGTGAGCCCAATTTTGTGCCCGTAATTACAAGTGGGCCCAACTGTTTGAACTTGTGATTGCACCCATTTAGAAGCTTTGCAATTGGGCAGTTAGTCTTCTAAATGGGGACAATTGCAAGCTACAAATAACTGCTCCAGCATTTAATTGCCGATGTAAAATGACTCCTACAACAGCGGAGGTCAGGTAGAAGCCCAGCTCAAAACAAAACAGAGCCTGCTTGGGCAGCACAGCGGAGGCGGGAGCTTTGCTGGTCAATAAATCGGCTAGTGGACTGCAAGTGGTTGCAAAAATTGGAAGTCGGGTGGGTTTTCCAGGAAAGAAAAGTGACGCCGGGGGCAGCGTCGTGCAGCAGCGGCGCAGCGAGCGGAGGCTTTCGCAGCAGACAGGTAGAGACGCTGGTGGAGGGCGTCCAAAACGCAGCTACTGCTACGTCAGCCGCTGAAACGATGCTCGAAAAACAGTTCCAAAAAAAGGTCACGTTCCAGCCAACAACATACTGGCAAAGTTTAAAGACCAAATAATCCTGGCTTATGTTCTACAAAGGAAACTTTTATGTCACAGTCAAATTTGATCCATAAACAGTTTTTGTACTTCAAAGGAGAAGCAGCACTGCCCCTTTCCAAAACCTCGCCTTAAGGTTTTCACCAGTTCTCTGAGGACAGGTGAAGAACGTTATTAGACTGATACCTGCTTCTTTTTTGCCGGTATTATGAGAAGTCTTAATTACAGAACCAAGTAACACCCCTGAGTTGCATTTAAATATATATATGTATTGGGGCACGGGGTTGTAATGGTCCAACTTGTTCCTGGGACAATTCTCGCTCCTCTCATTTTTATCACATAATTAATATGCCAGAAAGCGTTATTCAGAAAGAATGACTGATTTCAGTGGTGACAGAGTTTCAAAGTATTTTCTACTGCACATGGAAGAGTTGGTTTTTTTTTTGTTTGTTTGGGTTTTTTTGTTTGTTTGGGTTTTTGTTTGGGTTGTTTTTGTTTGTTTGGGTTTTTTGTTTGTTTGGGTTTTTTGTTTGTTTGGGGTTTTTTTGTTTGTTTGGAGTTTTTTGTTTATTTGTTTTTTTTCATTTAATTTCAAACTGTGAAGGTTTCAGTGCAAGCTGGAGAGCGGAAACAAAACAAACCCCTTAAATATCTGTTTGCATTTTTAAGCAAACCTGCTTTGATTGTATTCACAGTCTTTAATATTTACTTCCCCTGAATATTCTTCTCGGCAGATGAGCTTTCTGGCAGGGATGGTTGTGGAAACAGTGAATTTTGAACACGTTTGAAAATATTTGTGAAGAGTGCATTTTTAATTTGCCAACATGGTACGGCAGCGTAGTTCAGAGAGTTCTGCAAATCTTATCAAAAAGTAGGAATACGCTGTATGAATTTCTTTGAAATATTGCGTTGGCAGCGGCCGTCTGTCAGATGAAGGACGGAGTAGGGAGAGGTGGTCGTAACGGTCCTCTAAATAGCTCCTAACGACAAACGAATCGCAGGGGCATCCAGAGCGTCTTCTGTGATCAATTCATATAGAGAAAAAATCTGCTGGGTTATATAAATGACTTTATCAGTTGTGCTTGGACTGATGTTACAGCTGTCATGAGAGAGTCCTGCCCGACACGCCAAGTTATTTCAGAGTGACCCTCTTCACAGTGGAATAATTCAATTTTTTTCTTAGCAGAAGGCTAGTTAAAGCCCGAGGCTAACGCCAGTCCTGTGGGGAGTGAGGGAAAGGTGCACCTTTGTAATCCCACTGAGGACAAGAGAATTTGGATATTTTCAGAGAGGATTTTGGGCCGCTGCTGCGAGGAACTGGAGAAACGGGGGAGATTTGTTATCTTTCAGAAACGGGAGTTTATCTATGAATCTTCTGTCAGCTGCTGGGATTTCTACCTGTGCAGCTGCTGAGGTATTTATGTGTCTTTTGCCTTGATGCCCATCGGTTCCCCCACCAAAATTGGCTCTTACGACCCAGCACGTGGCTCAGCAGTTTGCCGGGTCAGTCGAGAATGCGCCGCCCCCGGGAGGACAAAGTCCTGAGAACGGACTCGCACTGCAGACGAGGGCAGAGCCTTCGTGCACACTTTCTGGTCTTGGGTGAGCTTGTGGCTATGGGAATACTGATTCTGAGACAGAATATATATTAAAAAAAATGTACGCAATGTGTAGAATTATTTTTTTACATACATGCAAACCCACGTGTACATGCACACTATACATACATAGATATAATTTAATTTTTTTATATATATTTTTTATATATATATTTGATTTTATATTCTGGGCTCCTCCCTGGCTCCTGGGTTGCAGCGAGGGGAAAGGCACCTCCAGGGAGCCTGACCATCCCCCGCTCGCCCCAGAGTGTGTGGGTCTTGGGCACCAGCGGGGCGGCGGGGAGGTGGTCCTACTGCAGTGTTGTCTTTCTGGTTTGGGAAAATGAAATGTTACCATTTACTTTTGGCTGTCGTGCACTTCAGATTTCTCTCCTTGGGAACACCTAGGGGATACGTGTTTGCTTTGCGGTTTAATTAAGCTGATTTCGGTTGGGTTGTTTCGTATGCTTTGTGGCAAGCGTGGAACAAGCAAGTGGTTTATTTTATTTATTTTTAAAGAAAGAACTGAAAGGAAACGGTACAATGCAGAAGCATTATAGGCAAGTATCCTCTGGGGCAATTGTTTATTGACCCACTTTTTAGCAAAACACCATATACATTATCATGCTACATCACAGATATGATTCTGCCCCATCAAACTGAAGGGGATTTTGGCCAGCATCTTAAATGAGAGAAGCACTCGACCCTAAAACAACATTCCTCACATCCTGATGAGTGTAAGATAGCTGCCGTTTGCACAGGGCGTAGTGCAATAGTGAGCTCTTACTCCTTAAATATATTTTTTCATATGCAGTTTTAAATATAGTTTCCTTTTTATTTTCCCCTTTCTTTTTTTCAAGCTCTTAGGAAGTTTGCCTAAATAATGTGCAGTCTGCTTTTCTTAGGTAAACATTTTCCAAACAGTGCTCATTAATGGCTATAAAGCAAATCCCAGTGCAAGCTTAGCTTTTATGTTTCCTCCCCCCCTCCCCCCTTATGTCCACATTTCTGAGAACACTGATGCTGGAACCAACACAAACCATTCCAGCTGTCTCCAAAATTAGTACCGAGAAAAATAAACTGTTCTTCAAAGCAATAATTTTATACAACTAAATAAATAAATATTGTCAACACTGGGTCAAAAATACAAGCAAAATTACATCAAATTCACTTCGTAAGATGGATTGTATGAATGCATTTCAGTTCCTCTCTCATCATTCTCCTTTATATTTTTAGACAGTCTTTATGTGAATACAATGACTCCAATATCAAACATTTTAAATGATGCTTGAAATATCAGTCACTTGACTTTGATGTCACACACAATTAAATTCAACCCATCTTCTCTCAGTTAATAACAGCAATCTCACCAAGTCTAGTGCCTAATTAATACAAGCTATTTGTCACGTAGAGGTGACACATGTATATCAGAAGGCTTGAAATATTGTTTTGTGCGGCGGCATCGCTAGCCAGCCCTGCAATACAGGAACTGTCTCGTCTGTGATTGTCTTTAAAGATTTCAAAAGGCCTCGGAGTTTGGTGCGCTCAAGCTGGGACTCGACAGCGCGTAGACGGCGCTACTGATGTGTCGGCTCCCTTTAGGCTGCTAAGTAGTGAGGTATTTAGGAAGAAACGTGGCTAGAATGGAAAGGTTCCTACCTGATCATTCATTTAGGTGATCGGCAGAGTTACGAGCGCACAGTGCCAGTGGTAATTTGCTTAACCCGCAGTTTTTAAGCTCTGTGGTAGAATCCACAATCATACATTTGCTTATTGTTGCGTAAGCGTTTTTTCCTGCTATTTATGCTCAGCACTTCTTAACGGTATGTTTCAGCCAGGGTTGCTGTTGCCAAACAAATGAGCTTGTCTACCTCGTGTTAATTATCATTGTGTAATAAATAACTGTGTAATAAGGCGGGCCTGATCCTGCCACCCTTACTGAGGCAAAGCCTCCGTCTGCCTCGCGGAGCGTTTTGCCTGTGTTAAGGCAGCAGCCTTGGGACCAAAAATTGCCTACCTCGTTAGTAGCAGTAAATTAAGGATAATTTGTTATTGAACTCTTCTTGCGAATAAAGCACAACAGACAGCCCCACAAAGTAAGAAAAGGCAGGAGGCATTAGTTGTCAATGGATTAGTAACCATAGTAATACCTACGGATTTTCAGCGCGTTGTATTTTGCGGCAAGAATGTGAAGTTTTTCCCAGGTTTTTGATTGCACGTGGTTTTGCTTCTTTTAGATACGAGCAGTAGGGCGTTTGTAAATAACAAAATTAACACCCACAGCACTTTTGGGCTTTCTTCCGCCCGTAAGTGAGCAGGGGAAGTGCCGCGAGGAGGAACGCCGCTGCAAGCCGGGGGACGCCGGGTGCAACCCTTCCCACCAGTGCAGCCTCCGGAGTCCTCTCTCTGTTCGCAGCCAGGTGGGCACGGTGATGTTCTAACTTCAGATGTTCTAACTTCGCCTGTACTTGCCGCTCTGGCTTGCCTGCTGAGGGGTGTTTCTTAAATATAAGTCATCGAAATCTTGCGGCGGAGATGGGTATGGGTCCGGTGGGGTGAAGGTTTCTCTCCCCTCTAGCCTGCCTTCGCTGGCCCTCTGTTAAATACCCTCAAGAGTACGAAGCACAGGGAGACCTAAAGTAATGTCAAGGTCTGGCCATGGCAACACCAGGATAAGCTCTTTCTACCTTTCTCCACGATATTTTAGGAGACAGAATCACGTACATGCGTGTTCAGTGAGGAATGGGTATGGGAGAGGCCTTTACGGCAGAAGGATTGGATTTTCCCTTTGCTTCTTAGGAAAATGTGAAAGGTTAATTTCACATCTTGTCAGACATACGCATGTTCACTTTTCAGCCCATCAAAACAGGCGTCTGGATCAAGGTGAAACTGAGCAATATGCCAGACACACGTGTGGAAGGGTAGAGAGTGCCCCAGTCCCCGTACTGTTTGAGGAGGAAGGTGCTATTTGATCTCAGCGACAACCGTACAAGTTAGTCCTCAACACATTTGTGGTAGGATTTTTTTTTTCCCCTCAGCTGTGGTATCTGCAAACACATAACTCACACTTACTAGAAGGAAAGATTTAATTGAAAACAATGCCTATGAAAAGGATTTAAGCGTTGTGGTGGATAAATACCTGAACGTGAGCTCCTAAGGGATGCTCTGGTTAAGAAGATTAATGGGGGAGTGGATGGTGGTAGTGGTAGCAGCGTGTTGATCCCATTATGGCAGACACATCATAAAGAGCCGTAAGGGGTTTACAACCAACGCTTAAACTGAGCAGCAGGTAGGGCGCACGGGCACAGCGTCTTCTGTGAGGTGGAGTGGTTGGACACCGAAGCCGGGCGGTTCACGTTTAGAGATCGGGTGCGCGTGTTTGACAGTGAAACGATTCAACCACTTGAACGCCGCGTTCAGAGTTATAGTGAACTCTTTGTCACTTGGCCTTTCTGCATCAAGTCTGGAAGACTTTCTCAAGGGAAGGTTCTGGTACCCTTTGTGTTGCAGCCTCTGTGTAGTAATTGCTAAATGAAAGTTTACGTCAACATCATTTAGGGGGTCAGGTTAAAAGATCATAATGGGTCTTTCTGGCCCTAAGATCTTTGAAGGATTGGTGCCTGAAAGTCAAGGGTTTTCTTTGTATCACCAGTTCTTCCTTCTGTTACCAAATCCATAGACCATCTTCCTCCTCACCTCTATGAAAACACATTGTTCTCACTTTTACTGCTGGTAACAGTCCAGTCCCTGAATTAGAAATCTCTCAGAGATGAAAGGAAAGGAGAAGACCTATTGAATAATTTAATGATGTACTGTTAAAAGTGGAAATGGTTTGGGGATTTTGAAAATATTCTGGTACCTGCTGTAGGATGTGGGGAAAACTGCAAAGCAGGTTAGGTGCGGGAGTGAAGCGGCAGGCTGCGCGGACAGCCCCAGATCAAAACTGGTATGTGACGCAGTGGCCATGTCACCAACACGTCCTACATGGCAGAGTGTCACCATTCTCACTTAAAAGCCATAGAGGTAGTTATCACGTGGCTTTATTCACATTTAGGAAGGCTGCCCAGGGAGATGGTAGAGTCACCATCCCCGGATGTGTTGAAGAGCCGTTTAGATGTGGTGTTGGGGGATATGGTGTAGGGGAGAACTTTGTAGAGTAGGGTAGATGGTTGGACTCGATGAGCCCAAGGGTCTCTACGAGAATCATANTGTTTCTCGTGAAGTTTAGCAAGGTTTGTTTTTTTTTTTTTTTTTTTTTTTTTTTTTTTTTAAAATATTTTGGTTAACTTCCATCAAAGTTTGCTTCAATTACCTAATCAGACAAAAAGCGTTATCCCCGATGGTCTGTCAGCTACTTCCCGCTCCAAAGCTCCCCGAGGAGGGGGGGGGGGGAAGTGGAGCGCTGGAGACGAGCCACCCCTGGCAGGCGTCCAGCCGCCCGGCCGGCCCGCTGCGGGACGCGGTGCCTTCACAAAGGCTGCAAAGAGTCTCGGAGCCACCGTTTGGGTCGCCAGACCGGTGCAATAAGGCGCTAACTGGGATACGGGCAGGCGCCGGTTCGTACCGTCTGCGTTTATGGAGAGCTGTGTGTCGTCTGCCCCAGCAACTGGATGGCTCGGGAGCGATTAATGAAGATGTGTTGTTAATTGTACGAGGTGCCAAGTGTGCCCAGTGCTGTGCAGACGCTCGTATTGAACGTTGTTCTGTTGCCATGTTGTTTTAGAGCTAAACCCCACGGTTTTTTTTATGTAAAACCAAAACAAAGTGGAGGATGTGTTTCCTCGTATCCTCAGCTGTGGCAGATGCGAGCGCCGAGCCTGGCACGCTCTCTCGCGCGATGGAGGTCGGGAGCACGGATCAGGCCGCCCCTTCTCACCGTGTGTTCGCTAACGGGGCGAGGGGAGCCCTGAGGGTCGGCTCCCCCCTGCTCTCCCCGGCCCCCACTGCAGCCTCGCGCCCTGCCGAGGGCTGCGGGCGCGTGCCCAAAAACCGCAGTGCCGGTGCCCGGTCTTTGCCAGGCTCCTCTGGTCCTTCTGACGTGCAATTTTCTGACGTCAGTCGGGGGGAAAAAAATATAAAAAAATCGATGTGAGTGGGTCAGAATCCAGCTACCTGAGGCTTCGCTGCGCCTTCGTTAGCGCGGTCACTGTATGCCCTTCCCGCGTGCGTGGGGGATGGCGGTACGTGCGCGCGGTTGCTATCACCGTGGGTTTGATGGAACAACCGGAGGTGTCGATGAGCCGTTTCGTGTGGATCTCGGGACCGTAGCGCTTGAAGGGGACGCGGTGTGACCTGCTCCCAGCGTATGGGCCTGCGTTTATAAAGTGTGTGAGAACTTCTGCCCCAGCGCCCCCAAACGGTCTTGTTTTGGTCTCTTTAAAGGTATAAATGCGCTTTATTAATGAGAGTGCTAATAGGCCACGCATCCCCAGAGCAGGGGCAGCGGGACTGAGAAGAGCGTGCGAGGGCTGCGTCCTTCCGCAAACCGACACTCCACATTCGCCTGTGACGTTTATCCGCTCGGAGCTCCGTGCGAGTAGATTTGGGCAGCAGTCAGGCTAACGACATATACCTAAAAATCGCCGGGCTCCGAGCTAGCCGGGGTAACGACGTATCTTGAAAACAGGGTGGTGGAGCACACTGGCTGCGAACAAAAACGACGAGTCCTGCAGAGGCCGTTACAAAAGCTCAGTATCTGCCCATTATTACTACATATGTAACGCAGCGATCCCCTTCGCTTCCCAAAGCGAGACGGATGCGGTGAGCGCTCAGGTGCCGCCGTAACGCTATCAGACACGTCTTGATTCCGTCTGGCGCGGGGGCGGGTGGGGAAGCCCTTGGGATGGGGGGGCCCAATCCCGCTTTTACGAAGAGTTTTGTCTCTCTGTTTGGAGACCAAACTCACCCCCTCCGTTCTGTAAGAGAGGAGCATCCTCCCGGCGGTTGTCACTGATATTTCAAAGGTGGTCCTGGCTGACCTGTGGGGTTTGTGTCCCCCACCCTGGTGCTGTGTCTCGGTG
Organism: Anarhynchus alexandrinus; assembly: GCA_008711295.1. Lineage (NCBI taxonomy): Eukaryota > Metazoa > Chordata > Aves > Charadriiformes > Charadriidae > Anarhynchus > Anarhynchus alexandrinus. The sequence continues at coordinate 1,228,321 of VUYV01000189.1, read as the reverse complement.
TCCTCTGGCTGGTGCTGGGGCCAGAGGTGGTTCCGTGTCTTGGCCGGTGCCTAAATCCATGGGGAGAGCCCTGAGCTCTGTGGGAATAACGCTGGCTATCGGCCACGAGCAGACGCGCTCTGCGATGTGTTCCTCCGTGAACCCAAAGCGAGCGCGGTTCTCACTTCTGTGCCTTTACGAGCCATTTCAAAGGTGAAGGATATTTTCCTTCCAGTGTTTCCATGTATTCGATTAGGAAAGTTGTCAAAATTAAGCACGCCACAGTGGGTAGATGCTTTGTTTGGAGCCAAATGGGTTTCCATAAAGTGATGAATTAATGAAATGAAGTAGTGAGGATCATCACATTGTATTGCCAGAACAATGGGAGATCCATAAAATGATCTGCTTGTAAATAATTTGTGATATCTGCTATGTGCAATGCTACTAAATGAGTCTTATTTTCTATAATAAACACTATTTTCTTTTAGAGAAAAAAAGTAGAGTTTGACTGTCAAAATATTAAATTACAGGAGACTTTGCAAATACAATTTTATTTCTAAGCATTTCTTTTTTACACTGTTTTATAGTATTTATGGAAAATACAAAGGTGTCGTTTATTTTCTAAGTAAAAATCTTGCCACATCTCTAGCATTTTTGTGTTTTATGACTATTTTACGGTATGATGCATGCAGAATGGTTGTGCGAGCTTTAAAATGTATAATCTTTCATGTGAATATTTTAGGGGAAAAATCTTAATGTGATAGATCTTATTTTTGAGCTGTGCCATTGACATCACAGAAAGGACATGTGAAAAATATAACTAAGCAGCTCAGTGGTTTTAGATATCCTAAAATACAGTGCTGGGAGTAGTTTTGTTTAATAAAGTGATGACATTCTTTTTGGATTTCTAAGGTAAAGGGGGATCTTTGAAATAACATTCCAGAGTTTCATTGATACGTTTTTAAGTCAAAATAATATTCTCTTGAAAGAAATCCTGTTTTAAAGTGTATCAGTTGGAATGAAAATGTTTTGGTGAAAATAACTCCTAGTGAGGACAGGTAAATGTTGCAAAAAGGGTAGAGAAAGCATAATCCCAGAATATCGTATTTTTTAGAGAATTTGCTCAATATTGCAGGAGCGGCAATCAGCGGAATAAAGTTGTCCCTTTTCAGGCGAATACATCATCGTTTGGTGATGAAACATTTTGGAGTTATGATCGTGTTGACGCCTCTATTAGAAAATAAAAACAAATTTGCAAATCTCGCAATCTGTTCTCAGAATCTCACAATCCTTACTGTTAAATTAATGACATCAATCGAACGAAAAGAGCCCACTTCTCGTCATCTCCTCCTCCTGCTGAATTCGGAGGGCGCGGAATAAATGCTTATTGGGGGGGGGTGTCTTTAAATAGAATGAAATAAAAGGTGGTTTTCTCTCCCGTTGAAGTCTAAGGGATGTAGGGAAACTTGGCCAATGTTGGAGCCTACCGCCGGTGGAGTTCGCGTGACCCCAGCAGCGTGCACGTGTGCGAGCCTGCCCACCGCTCGTTAGAGGGTCGGGAAACGAAATCCTTATCTTAGCGATGTTACCCGCAGTACCTTAAATCAGGAGAACTTTGCTCCTCGGCTGATAAAACAAAGCTCGGATCCAGCTACCTAGGGTTTGGTGCTGCGTTTCTTGCACATCAAGGAATCTGGCTTTACAGGGAATTTTAAGCTTTGAAAGAAATCCTGGATTAAGCTCCTGAATGATTAAAATTTAAGTGCTGTCAGATTTCTACATATAAAGTAAAAAATAAAATAAAAATTAACATTTAAAAAAAATAATACCCCCAGTCTCCAGGACCCGAGGCGGGCTCGGTGCATTGTAATGGAAATTTCGGTCCCATGTGCCACAGGAACTGCAGCGCAGCAACTTTTTTAAATAGCCATAACGACGCTGCTGCTGACGGTGAAGGGAAAATATCACAAACCCTTTCTTTCCTTAACGCGTCTCGTAAAGCCCCAGAATGTATAGCCGGGTAATACCTTGTTAATTTTATATGTGTTTGAAGATTGTTGATGGCTACTTGAAAGGGAAGAGGAAGAGCGTGTGCTTTCCCATCCGAGTCTGGCGCTTCCGGATGGCAGACTCAAATTTTGGCCAAACAAAAGAACTTGCGGAATTAATTCTGTTTTCAAAATCTTCGTGGCCCAAGAAAAAACTAGGAATGGAATTGACACCCCAGTTTCCAACAGATTAAAAGTTTTTCGGTTTGAATATAGACGATTTTATTCACGTAGTAAAATGGCTGTTCCGGGATCTTCAATTTTTACTTTTGGGGAGCATGTTAGTGTTTTAAACGTAAGAGGATAATATCTCCCGTACTCAAATCATCTGAGGATTCGGTCTCATTCTCTACATAGTCCCATGCAGGATATTGTTGTAAGACCTGGTTTTGTTTAATTATTCATTTATTTAGTTGTTCCCCCCCAGCATTTTAATTTACTGGAGGATTTGTTTTTAACTTAATACATAAGAAAGTTTACAGGTCAAACAGTGAGTGTTTTTTTAAATGGTTGAGGTGACTTTGAGCGGTGATCCTTAGTGTAGATAGATTTAAGAGAGAACTTTTTTTTTTTTAAACCGGTTTTCATTTGTAACATACTTAATATTTCACATTTAAACTGTCGAAACAAGGTAAGCATTTTAATTTGATGTCAGTTCAAATTTTATGTCAAAATTACAAAAAGAAAAGGCAACAAGATTTTAGAGTGATGTAAAAGGTATAAAGTGGTGACACAGGCATGATGCCTTTCTGATATCATAGAATCATAGAGTGGTTATGGCCTTTTTAATCTGGTAGTGTAAAAATACCTACGTCGGTGCGTTAAGTCAGTCCAAACTAGAACCCTGAGAAAGCAGCCAAATCGCGTAAGGTTCAGAGTGGAAAGCAAAACCTTTTGGAATAATAATAATAAAAAAAAAAAAAACTTGCAGTATTTACGACGTTGAGAAGTCCTTTTTGTAGGTTACAGAACAAATGAAGTCTTAAGTTGCCTCTTCTGATTTTGATGGTAACAAAAGCAACCATTTCGGAAACACGGTGGCGTTAGAGCAATCAGAGCGACTGCTCTCCTTACCATAATGTTAGCATCATCTCAGCATGTGGTGCCAGAAAGGTTCTCCTTCTGCAGCGTACCGCTAATCCCGCGTTGTCTTTATTAGCTTTATTTTCTGGCGCTTGCCCGTGCTGATCAGTCACAAACTGTAAAGATCAAGGATGGAACACCGAGGTCTTCAAACGCTGATAAATTATATTAATATTGGGGTATCCTGTAAACTCTGTAGTATCCTGTGAATTCCGGGTTGCAGCCGCTCCACAATATGTTCGTATATGGATGTATCATAATATGAAATAAATATTTTACACTGCTGTCACTTAGGAAGAGGCAATGATTTATAGCTCTGCAGTAACAAGAAAATTCCATCTCTGGAATACATGTTTATGGATGTCTGTTTATAAAAGCTGATTTTACAAGTGCGCATCCCCCTTTTTGGACGTAAGGAAAATATGTGCCTGAAATATGTGTGTGTCTGTTTCTGTAAAATTGGTCTGCGGATAGAAACCAGAATGGTTGATTGGCACGAGCCGTTACTGGGATGTAGACTTGTGATTTGTGCTTTAAATTAATTTTAGACAAGTGAGGACATAAACTGTGGCCGCGGTGTGCCTTTGTTACGGCAAAAGCTCCTGAACATAGAGTATTTTTGTCTTCTGCAATATCTCACCTTATAGATCTAGCTGTGAAAAATGTCTGTTATGAAACGTGGCATATAACCTGTAAGTGATCGCAACTAAGTAGTTGGTAGTGAGTGGCTTTGCAGAAATTGAATATGAAAAACGCTGTGAGTCCAATTACGTCATCTTTACATTGAGTGCTTTCTCATACGAGTATTTCTGTTGAAGTCATTTCACATACCTCCCAAAATGACTCTTTCAAAATAATTACAAAATCATTTTCAACAGTGACTAAATGTGTAAAGGCTCACCAGTGATTTTAAGGGTTGAGAAAAAGGGTCCTTTGTGTTGGATAATTTCATTGCTCTATGTTCACAAGTGATTAACTCCCCAATGAGATCTGATTGCTTTTTGTATTCAGACCGAAAAAAAGAAATGTAAAACGAGCAAAATATTGTATTTGGAGTGCTGACTATGGGGCAAGCTTAACATATGCTTTTTGGGGCATCACAGTGATTTGTTACTAGCCATATTTGCTGCACATGTGCAGCGTGGTAGCCTGCCAAAACGCGCACGATAGTTACACGATGGGTCACTGGAAAAATAGATTTCAAACGGAGTATCTAAATATTTAATTCGCATACAGATATGGGACCTCTTCTAAGACACTGTGGTCTATTAAGGAAATAATAATATAGGTTTTATTAGAAACACGCGCCGCCGAAGGAACCCGGTTCCTTCTTCCCTTGGTGGAAATGAGAGGAAGCCTCGGACCTGAAGATGCAGGTCGAGAACCCGGTCCAGTTAAGTGGGAGTAGGGAGAAAGTCACTGGAAGGACAAGAAAACCTCTCGTCTCGGGCTGAAAGAAGATGTAGACTCACCCTACGATGAGATAAATGGACACGAATATAGTGACCCATCCCCTTGCCCTCTCCTCCCGGTGCTGCTCATCTGCCGCTGCGCAGGATGCGAACAGAGGGGAACGCTTGGAGAGAGCGCCCGGGTCTGCCCTCCGTCTGCGACCCCGTTCAAATCCCATCGCTGCCCTTCTGCGGTGCAACGAGACTGTTCTGCGGCTTCAGGACCCTGTGTGGAAACAGGGCAGGGTTACTACCTAATATATATATATTAGGGGAGATATACATATATAGGGTATTCTGTAGCTGAGCAATGTCACAGCTGAAAGAAGTTCCTCGCGAATGTGCTGAAATGATGATATGGAAAAGTATCAAGAAAGACGTTGTGCCATAGTCGAGTGGTAAATAACCATTTCACAAGTCGTCTACACAATTAAGAGGACATCAGAGGGTACGGCGGGTACCGCGTTACTTTTGCCATCGAGTCACTTCTTCCTCTATGGACAGCTCAAATGTAGCGACCGACCCCGTCCTCCCCTCAGCTGGACCCAGCACGGCTCTTTCCACGGGGTGTGGGGTGGTTAGGGCACAGCGCTCCTAATTCCCGTGCAACTTGTGGGTTTTGCGGAGGGGTGGGACTGTTTGGGGCCAGCCTTTGGAAAGACACGGGGAGGTGCTGGGCTGTCACGGGGACTCCATCGGCCCTCCGCGTCTGCCTCGACGTCGCGGGAAATGCCGCTGAAGTGCCTAACGCTCACGTGTGCCTGGGCAGCTCGGCGTGGTGTCGCTGGTGCTTACTGGGTGGAGGGATTTGTTTGTTCCTTCGGCCGTATCCCAAGGCACGGGGTTGCCTTAGCTTTTGCAGGGTTGGGCAGTGACCACGACCAGCTGAGCGAGCACCGATTCTGGGTTACAGAGTCTTAGTTCTGCCATACCTCATATTTTACTGTTTAAATAAATAGGAGGAGCCCCTCAACTTATAGGAATGGGGTTATCTGCCTGCTGCCTCGCGGTGCGGACACCCTCTTGGTTTGCTGGCGTGTGCTGTCAAACTCTAACACCAAAGCGGGGGTTAATAATGAGAGATCATAGAATCATAGAATCATAGAATGGTTTAGGTTGGAAAGGACCTTGAAGACCATCGAGTTCCAACCCCCCTGCCATAGGCAGGGACACCTCCCACCAGACCAGGCTGCCCAAGGCCACGTCCAGCCTGGCCTTGAACACCTCCAGGGATGGGGACTCAAAAGGTTTCACTTGGGTACCGCTGCTAACCATTGCCTCCCAGCTTTGTGCCAGGGATGGCCCTGTGGTTCCTCTCTGTCTTCCTACCGCGTGTTCTCCCCATCCGGAGCTATGACCTCCGCTCTTCTGCCCCGTTTTGTCTCCTCTGGGAGTGCCGGCTCCATACCTCCAGTGATGGCCATGCAGCTCCTCCGGCATCGTGGCCCCCCAACCCCCCCCCCAGCCTGGGCTGAAACCCAAACGCTCTGTGTCCTCTTCGCGTACAGCTGCCGTGGTTAGAGGTAATGTCGTGGCTATGACGTGAAAGCACTCAAAGCATAGTGGACCCCATTATTATTATAGCTTGAGATGATATCTACGTATGTGGTGGGTTTAAGAAGTGGATTTCTTTCTGGACTGGCATTTCTAAGTTAAGACTATTTATAAAGATATTCTGACAGAGTTGTGTGGTTTTTTTTTTAAGAAAAAAGGAAAAAAACTTTGTCTGAATTTATGGAACAGAACATAATATTCCTGAGTAATAATTCTTAACCGAATATGTTAAATATGAAATTAATTAGGAAAGCGTTGCATAACCCCCCGAATGTCAGGTGTTTGTGTTTGATGTACGAGATATCAGTAAAAAGCAGCAAAGAATGTCTGAATTTAAAGTCATAAATTTTCAAATGCAAAGTCCAGTTTGAAGTTAAAAAAAACTATTTAAAATGTGATTAGACGTGGAAGAAAAGGCTATTAGGTTTGTCATAATAACTGTGTCTGTGATATATATGTTAATGGCAAGACTGTTGACACTGGAGAGCTTGAAATTAATACTTGTCTATTAGTCCAAGGCCAAAAGTTGTTGCCTCAAACCATAATAATTGATTCACGAGTGCATTTGTCTAACGGCCCTGCGGTGTTCTGCAGTGTGCCAGCGTGGATGCTGCGCTCGCAGCCTACCTGCGTTTTGGTGTAAGTTTGATAGTGTTTACAGCAACGCAAAATGGGCAAAACAGCTGCAGTCAGTCGCCGGCATTTGAGTAAAACGGGCGAAGATCAGAATCAGCTCTGCGGGGAGCTCCCATGGGAGTCGGGACAGAGGTTTTCAGCCACGAGAGCAGCTCTCCTTCATCCCCCAAATATCTTCTTGAATATTTTGAGTATTTCTTTCTTTCTTTTTTCTGAATCACTGTTTTTAGGAGTGAAGAAGTAGAGTTAGCAGGGTGAATCTCCAGGAAATTCCCGGTGATTTGTTAGCAAACGCTTTATTAGGACTACTTAATCACGGATACAATCATCTGTGGATATTAAAGGTGGTTATAGTTGACATTAATATTTTTATTTGCTGCATTGATGTATGGAGTTCGTTGATAACCAGACACTACCAATAGGCATAAAAATAAGAATTTTGGCTGGTGAGGAGCGTAGATCTATGTTTGAATGGGCTTTCTGGATAATAATTAACTATATAGGAATTTCAAATGTATGCGTGGTTCACTTCGGAGGGAAAGAAATTCATTTAGAATAATTTGGCTATTTCAATGTTGAGAATGACTTTTACTATTTAGAAGATAAGATAAACAGTAAATTTAATTTGCATAATTAAGTTAATCTTTTTAGATTTTAATGTAGTGTGTCACGAGTTCCCAGGCTTGTAAATGAGGTTTTACTAGTAAAACTCTTATTGCTGGGACATATACCATTTCCTCCTCGCATCGGTACAGAGTGCACATCCCCTGCGTTCCTTTGTCTCGGGGCCAGCAGAATTTTACCGTTTTTTTTCCTTCTCTTGAGGGTTGCTTTAAAAATTGTAATAAAAATAATACAACTTCTGTGTAACGGTTGAAGGTCTATCACTTTGCAGAAAAAATAGATTGCGCTTCTAAGGACCTTCTGCCATAAGGGCTCTTGTAAAGATGCCTGCCTTTAAAATGCAACTTTTTTGTTGGATGAACAGCCTAATGTTCCATGCATTGTACTAGTAGTAGCATTTTATGCAACATTGAAAGACTCAATTAATTTGCATAATTCCATGAGTATTACCATGACTTTAAGGTAGGTTAGCTTGCTCAGGAGTCTTGCCTGCCCAATATATATGTTTGCCATTTTGACAAATTAATCATTTCTGGAAACAATTAATTATACTTATGACAAAGTGAACCTTATACCCATGGGTCTTAAATTTTTATAGCAGAAATCTAATATTAATGTGTATAAGATCAGTGATTTAGTGAGTACCTTAACAGTCAACAATGCCTAAGGCTGAACAAAATTAATATTTTGTTTCCCATCTGGAGACTTCAGTAAAATTAATGAGGAAGGGTGCCTTTTGTAATACATAATAGAAATAAATTTACAATATTTAACCCGGGGATTCTACTGACATCAGCATTTAGATATTTGGTCTGTTTCCCAGTCTGGCGGATGAGCCATGCTGTCTGCTTTATTACTGTAAATATCAACGCGGCTAATCCTGGCTGTGTAGGGGACTTACAGTTTTGCTTTTACTGGCAAAGGTAGACAACCAGATTCGTTTTCTTGTGTGATGGAATTCCTCGTCCTAGAACAGAC
>VUYV01000189.1:1124968-1214968 GCA_008711295.1 Anarhynchus alexandrinus | reverse complement strand
AATCATACAGGAGCCATTTTATTGATATTCTACTGCCCTTTATACACAATTTTTCTATCCCTACTCGCGTTCGCGCATTAGTGGATTGGTTAAAAGTCCCGTGCACGAGGCGAACATGCGACTCAGTTTCTTTCCTTATTGGTTCCTCTAATCTCTGTTTTTCCACCTGCTCGTCCGGCTCCTCCAGGCCTTGTTTTTCTCAATTCGTATGAAACCGTCACTATCGCTCCTGTTTTTCTCCCCTCGAGGTGACTTCAAGGCTGAGAGCCTACAGCCACTCCGCTTCCTCGCATGGTTGGTTCAATACACGTCCACTGTCTCTTCAGTATGTTCCCACCTTCTCTGTGTGGCTTTTGTCAGGAGCGGGAAGGACTCGCAGTCACCGCAACGCTTTAACTCCCAACCTCAGTCCCTTCTACGTGTAAAAGGCGCCGCTGCGGGACAGCAGTCTCTGCCCTTTCCAGTGGAAGGGGGACCCCAACTTTCCCGAAGCCGCGCGAAGGCCGTGGAGCACATTTGGGTGGTTGTCGTGGGAAGGGCTCGCAGTCCGTGGGGGGCGAGAGGTGATTGAAGCAGCCACATTCCAGAGCAGTGCTTGCGAAACACGCGCCACGTCGTTTTGTGTTTAAGAGGTGCCACAGATTGCACAGAAAGTTATTAAATGATTTTAGGGAGCTTAAAAATACTTTTGATTTGATTTTTCCCCCCCCTCTCTCCCCCATCTGCGAGGCAGGTGTCCGGCGTTACGAGCCAACTGAGGGAAAGAAACGCTACTCTCCATAAAATGTTATGAAAAGGCTCTGATTCTACAAAATAGAGTTCTGTGCGTAAAGCGATATAAAGATGTAATATCTCAGGTTCTTTCGGGGGTAAGGAGCGTTGCTACTGTCGTTTCTTTGCGTTAACATCACGGCTGAGACCCCTGGTCGTGCCCCGGGGCTTCGCTGTGCGCGGCGCTGGGTTTCAGCGGGGCGACCAGACCCTGCGAGGCACCGGCTGCGGAGTGTCCCTTCCGCGGAGTTTCCAAACGCCCGTAGGCAGCTCCTGCTGCAGGGAACGGTGCTGGAATTCGAGGTAGCTCTGGAGAAGGGGGAGAGCTGTCTATGTTTGTAAGCTGTAGAAGGAGATTTTCTTCTGACGAGCTCTGTGGGCTGCAGTAAATAGCTGTGGAGTGAGGGCAGATGGAGTGGGACATGAAAAGCACAACTTGTTACTGAATTGCACAGATGTGTCTCTAAGCCAGGTACGTGTGTGCATCTCTTTCTTCCTATGTACTGCTGGACTTGCGAGGTTTTCTCTTTTCTCTCCGCCAGTGATGGAGATATTTCCGCATTTGAGCATTAAACATTTCTGAGCCGTATCGGGTATTAAATCATTGGTGTCTGACCCACTGGCTATAAAGTATTTTATTATTCTGGCAACTGTGTTCTGATGTGAACGGTCTGTTAGTGTTTAATGAAAGGAAATTCTACGATTCTTATTTCTTTCGTCGGCCTCAAGTGCTGTGCGTGCACTGGGAGCAGGATCGGGCCCGTGGTCTCTGTTTGAAAGCGTGTCCACCTGGGAAGCAGGCAGGATGTTGGCTTTCCATGGCCCAATTAGAGAGTGCCGCGGCGCACGGCTTGGCCAGGGACAAGCATTTGCAGGAAGGCTGTACGGTGAGGATACTTCGTACTCTGCGTGAAGAAGCGAAAGTTGGCCCGCATCACTCTGACTCGCGGTGCCGAACGGTTGATTATTAAGGTGCTAATAAATGAGAACGGATTGTAGTCTGACAGTCGGAGACAGTACTTTCCACTTCATAAGTATAAGCAAGTGCAGACGCTGATGGGTTTTGTTCCAGTGAAAGAAAAGATCAGCTTGCAAGAGATGGGTAATAATCATTTTGTACCACTCTCTTTAGTTCTACGTATCCGATTTGTGTAATAAAAGGTACTTTCTGCACATCTAAGCAAGGAATTAGCTGATGAGGGTGGGTATTCGCGCTGGAGCTGAAGGCAACCCCGTCCCGTTGCTTCAGTCCCGGTGTGGAAACGACCAGCGCCTTTCCTAAGACGCAGACTGTGGGTTGCGCTGCACTGCGAGCGTGGGAGCAAATTTAACGTGGTTCCCGCTTTTTTCTACAAGACGGGGAGCTAATTCTTACTGCCACACTTATTTGGCTTCTCGTCCTCCGGGTTAGCCTTCAGCTGTATGAGCAGTGACGGCAAATGCGGAGAGCGTTGAAGGCTTCTCGCTCTTCAGGCAGAAGCAGTACCCCCTTGGTTAGTGCTCCTCTCCCCCCGTGGTGGCTGTTCGTCCCCCTGGGGTGACTTTCTGCGGTGTGTAGCCCCGGCACCGGCGCTCCTCCTGCCCCAGCGCAGAGGGAGAGCGGGCCGCCCTTTGTCACTCAGCACGTGATGTTTTGGAAAGGTCGTTCTTCACGTTGGGCAGAGGAGGTTCAGCTCTTCTTTGCTGATGGAGGGTCGCGTGTTATAGGCTCTGCCCGAGCCCCTGCCTCGCTCGGGGTCAGTTGCTTTCCCTGACTTCCATTACTACAGAGGCATCCAAATCGTGGCTTTTGCTATCCCTGTCGTCTCAAAAACCCCCGTGGGTTACTCGCAGACAAAAAAATCAGTTCATGGCTGTTTATAACGCTGTGTCTCCTGCATACTTTGCTCTGCAGTGACGTTGGTCACTCAGCCGTGGCTCACCTGAGTTCCGTCCCACTGGTGACTCGCTCCGGCTGCGGACTTCACAGAAGGATCGATCACTTCACGGGATCCAAAGTGATCCCTCCTCCCAGAGGCACTTGTTCGGGGATGCCAAACCAAGGGAAGGCAGCTCAGCCACTTTCAGCTGCCTGCGTGGGCAGGGGACAAACTCGGACATTCTTCAAGGTTTATGGGCGTTCTTAAAGGTTTCTTGCTTACGGTGCACGGTGGTATGAGCTGTTGCGTTGGTCGGACGGAGGTGGCCGACGTCCCCCTGACCCGGGACAGTTGTTCAGGGTCGGTTGGAGGGGGTTGCCATCGGCAGTGTGTGTCCACAGCCCCTCAGCACTCCGCTCCGGGGGGCGCTCCTCTCTCCTCGCTGTGGCACAGCATTTAGCTCGCGTTCTTTCTCTCGCTTTTATTGGTAATTAATCATTTAATTAAACCTCCGGTTTTTGAGTCTCCTACTGTTAGTGGCCACACTCCTCATAGCGACATCTCCTGTGACATGAAACTATGTTAAGGCTCATAGACATAAAATAGGTGTTTCAATGCTGCTCAAATACTGTTTTAACAATCAAAACAACACTTTTATTAAACAGAAAACACTTGACCTTATCCATTGCTAAAAGAAAATAATCTAGTGATGTTCCTAACCCACTTTGCTCCATTTTCATTAAACTCTCTAGAAATTAAAGCAGGTTTCAATTTCCATTGTAAAGGGTGATTAAAATTTTTCCTCATTTTGAGAAAAGTAAAGCAGTGAAAATTATTAAAGCAGCAGTGATACATTTCAAATGTGTTTAAAATCACTGTTGAGGAGAGAAAGAGATAATCTTGTGGTCACTTCTAGGGCTTGATCTGTTCACTGGAGTCAAGGGTAACTTTTCCGCTGATTATAATAGTGCCACAGTGGGCAAATATATAGCTGGTTATGGGCGAAGTGAATTGCAGACGGGGAAGCTTCAGCTGACGGCATTTCAGAAATGTCCCCTCTAATCAACGCTCTTTTTTTCCATCTATCTATGCGTGATGAGAAACTCTTTTCTCCAAATGAAATAAGGAAACAGAGCAGCTTCAAATGGGTTCAAGCCTTACATATGAAAGACAACAACCCTTGACAAAATGGACTGTTTTAGACTCGGAAACACTGGTGTGTTGTTTCTACATTTAAGTGTAGGTTATGACGCCACATCTATCTCCCCACTCATCTTCAGTTTGTCGTACATACAGTGATCCTACGAGATGCAAAAATCTTTTTCTGTAAAGTTCCCTGCCTGATTGGTGACTAAAGATTTGCTTTTCGTCATCTTTACTGCTATACACTTCAGAGCAACAAATCGCTCCCTATTCTGTAAAGGACCTAAACACATACCTGTGTACAGAATCGAACGAGGTCCACTCAAAAGACCTTGGCGTTTGAAGACGTGCCGGAGTTGTCCATGGGATCGTATGGAAGACCAGGCGTTGCGTGATGTGACCAACACCCCGGGAAATTAGCGATGTAGTTAAGTGGGCCAAATTAGTAAATTCGCTTTTTGACATAACCCTGAGTGCACTTTCTCATGCCACCTGGCAGGTTATTATTATTATTATTATTATATTTAGCAGTTTTGTCTTTAGCTTTTCAAAACCGTGCAGTACTTCAGACCGGTGTTCGTGGACACCTGAACGCCGCGTAGCTCTGGCACTCCTGCGCGGCGGACGGACAGGGCGTCCCCTCTGCGCTCTGCAGAGGTGCCTGTGCCCAACCCCAAAACGTTCAGGCGCGTCCTTACAACGGACATCGTTATCGGAACTGCTTATCCACGTGAAGCGTGTAAATGATGTCAGGGTCTTATCTGCAAGCTCGGGGTCCGAGTTGTTAGCATTGCTCTGTTTAGCAGAGTAACGTTATCTTTACGTATACTGGAGATATAATTTGACCAGAATTGATTGCGGTGTTGCATGAACTCCTAGACGAGATTTCGGCGGTGACCTCCCGGCGGGCTGAGGCGCGTTACCTGTAATCTTTCACACGCGTACGGTTTGTCGTAGGCAGAACTCCTGCTTTCAGCTCAGACATATTTTAGGACTCACAATTGATATATCGGTCACAGCGTAGAACGCTATCATTCCTGTAGACCAACTGTTTACCGGAGTATAACACAAACTCTCCTCCTGTGTCTCATTTCATCACACTGTTCCACGTAGTGATGTTTCAATGTGAAATGAAGTTTTTTCACGCTGTGCTTCTGAGTAGAGAAAAGACAGAAGTACGCGTATGATGAATGGCAAAGGTTCCGAGAGAAACCTTGCAAAACAATACAATTTGGAAGCATTGCATTTGCTTAAATAATTTAGTACATAAATGGATCTGTTAAAGTTTTATAACCAAATACTGTTTATGTGGCTTTGGGTAGAAGATCGCTTATAGTTCCACTGAATCACTTAATCTTATATCTTATTTAGAAATTAGGAAATACAGCTAACTTGAGAGTTGTCGTTGTGAAGTACTTTTGGAATCAGTAGCATTAGAAGAGTATACTGTTCTTTTAAATAGCTTCATACAGTTAAGTTTCCCATTAAAAAATAAGTATTTTGAATTTCTCTGAGGTTGAATCCGTTTTCTGTCGGTTTTGTGGCAGATTAAGCTGCGCGGTTTAAGCAGATGAGCTATCTGATCCCATGCACTAATGGTGATGTTTCGATCTGTTCTTCTCTCAGATACTAAAATGTGCCCTGAGGTTGGTGGGATGTTCTTGTTTGGCCTTTACTCATAACGTAGTTTTTAAAACTATCACAGCACTATTGTTGCTGCCGTCGGGACCGACGCATTCCGAAAATCAGAACTGGTGGTATGTGGTCTCAGAAGACAGATCATTTGCCAGGGTACTCAGAATTAGGGATCATTTGAAAACTATAGGTATGTTTATTGTTGTTTTCACCCAGAATGCGGGAATAATGGAGAGTTCAGTGTTTGCTAAGAAACCAACAAAGGTCAAACCTCCCTTAGGACTCTTTAATGAAAAATTATATCCAGGGACCACAGGTGAGCCGGAAAGCTCACGCCACTTCCAGAGAACGTGCGAGTGCATTTTGTGTCTTCAGAAATGTCCGCAGGTCTGGAGTTTACAAGCGTTAAGTGCAGGTATAGAAATCCTTAAAAACAAGCGCGTGCCCAGGCATTTTCAAGGTGTAGAACAGATTGACAGAAAACCCCAGCTGATAGCGAGTCTCCGCAGGGATTTTTTTCATTTTTTATCAGGCTTGCTTGTTCTATGAGACGTTCTTTAGCTTGTTGAAGCATTCGTAATAATAAATGATGTTAGTTGTTGTATACTAATATACGGTTATATACCAATCCTCTAACAGAACCCTTTTGCTAGGAATGGATCCTGCCCCTCCCCGTTCACTCGGAATTTGGCATTTATAAGAATGTGTACCTTGTAGGTATTGCCAACAGCTGACCGACAGGCAGGACCTTGTTCTTGAGCCGCGCAAGCTCTGCAGCTGCTACATCTTCTAGGAGGAGTCTTTTTTTTTGTGCCTCTGAGCTTGCTATTCTATGGTGGGAAATCTTTTGCTAGGAATGTATTTTAATGTTCTCGTGTAACAACTGAGGAGTCCTAAATTCTTAACTGGGAATTTTTTTATAGCTCTCAGTTAAGCTTTTAAAATAAAAAGTAAAGGATGCTGCAGTACATGCTGGAGGAACTCGATGCTGTCATGAATTTTCTTAATTAAAAATCTTTTAATGTTTTCCTTGTCTTTTTAAAAGCAGTAACTCATGGTAGCTAAGTAACAGCTGTGAAGTATAATCTTTTGGTGAAATCAAAGCTGTGAGATAGTGTAAAATACGAAAAATCTGTAGTAAAAAATATGTACTTTTAGTGGAGATGGTCTATAGCTTTTCCACGCAAATAGTCAGTTCAGGTTAGTCTTAGGGAAAGATCCAAGAAGTACATAATTATTTTCAAAAAGAATTTAGCAATACATACTTATAAAAAGAAAAAAAAATGAAGTGCTGAAATTTCAGTAAGGAAGAGAAAGGATTTTTCACACTGAGGACCTTATTTCTTGGATAATTTTGGTTTAGCTGCGTGGAAAGAAAAGCGGTAGAAAATATACTGAAGTTTGTAAAAGCTGTACGTACAACCCCACGTTTTGATGATGCAAAGTCATAGGAAATTGTCAATGTCTAATTTCTTGTTATGAGGCATTTATGCAGAACTACGACTACAGACATAAAAATCACACTGGAATGACATTTACCTTTAAATGTTTCTGGTGCAAAGACTGATTTATTAGATGACCCCTTTCTCTGGCACCAGGTAATAAACACCGATGTATTAATCATGTAATTTAATATTTATGCTATTTGTTAAAGATAGCTATGATTAAAATTGTTGACATTTTATTAACTATGCCTTAATAGTAACTAAATGACTTGCGGACCCCACGTGAGAGCATTTGGTGTAGCGCACGGTGTGTCACATACAGGGGATAAAATGAAAACGCTGAGCGTATCTGTTTTGCTCACTAGAAAGCCTGAGAAGCGTGAACAGCCTCTTGCACTCAGAATTCAGCATTTCAAAAATTCTTCCTAGGTAGGAACAAGACAACCATGCTAAAACAGGAGTGGAACTTCAGTGGAATTAGAATATGATGTTAATAAGCATACCGTTCAGCGTCCAGGCAGGTAACGTTAGCATCTTTGAACTCAAAGTCGATTTTTAAAAACTACGCGTACCACCTGATAGAACACATACGCAATCCAGTACTTATACATTGCTTTGCATTGCTTACAGTTTTTACAGAACTATTGGACCCAGGGAAAAAAAAAACCCAGCCCATAATTATACTTTCAGATATTGCACCGTTTGCCTGATATTTTTTTAATTCCAGATGTTTTTCCATCTGGATGAGGTTTGAAACCCAAAGATGCGCCCACCAGTACATATGTGACTACAAATGAATAATATTTACTTGGCGTGCTACTTTTATTTATTCATCATCAGCAGCTTCCTACATGCCCTTCATAAAATGAAAATAAGACTGGGTTAGCACACAAATCTGTTTTCGTTTCTTTCATTCCGTCAAAGAAAACCCAGATCTGGGCAGAAAACCCACTGTGACAACGTCAACTAAAGCTCATAGACTTTGTTATTTGAATTAGCCCTGTGCTCTGAGCCATCGGAAATTTGTGCGTGAGAGGTACCCAAAAATTGCCCAGGTACACTGAGAACGATGCAGAATCTCGTGTTTGAAACACCAGAGCACCGGCGTCA
Organism: Anarhynchus alexandrinus; assembly: GCA_008711295.1. NCBI lineage: Eukaryota > Metazoa > Chordata > Aves > Charadriiformes > Charadriidae > Anarhynchus > Anarhynchus alexandrinus. The sequence continues at coordinate 1,207,005 of VUYV01000189.1, read as the reverse complement.
GTTGGCTAAGGTCAGAGCCAAAGACGAAGTGTCTGAAGACCAGAGGAAGCGCTAAGTTGGAAGAGCAGAAATCGTATCATTCTCCTCAATTTACTGGAGCGCGCCCTCTGGTTGTCAGTAAGATTTACAGTCTGGTCTTCGGGGGTCCTCATCTGTTTCTATTTACTCTGATAACGGCAAACCCCAAGAACGCTATATTAATCTGCTCCTGGCAAAGACTTTCTCTCAGCTGCCACTCTTGCCATGTGCGTTTGTGATTTTTGTCACCGAGAGCGAAGCTTGTTGCGGGTGGTGTGTTTGAAGCTTGTGTTCTAAAGACTTCCTAGGAAAGTGCAGAATGCACCCATCTGCTGAGGTCGGTCTGTCCTCCAGAGCACAAATTTCACTGACGCTTTCCGTCCCCCTTCCTTCAGCTCAGCTGGAACGAAGCTTTCCCTCCTCTCCGCTCTCCCTAGATAACGCTGATTTGGGAGCAGACACTCGCGTAGGTCAGGTCTCCCCTCTTCTCGTATGAATCAGTTACAATTAGCCGTCACGTGGGAACAGGTCCCTTGAGTTTCGGGAGCGTGGAACGAGACTAGCGGTTTTCAGGGAAGCCTCTTTCCAAGAAACAGCAGTTTCGAGGGAAGTGTGGATCAGTGAGACGGTCCCACCGCAAACTGTGGGCAGGAGCTGGCGAAAACCGCTCGTGGCACGCGGTGTCCGTTGGAGCCTTGAGCGCTCCCTTGAGCTGCCCTGAATTTCTTGCACGCGGGTAAGGAGACGGAGTGGGTTCAATCGTGACTGTCGGTGAGAGGGGATTTTTTTTTTTTTTCTTTTTTCATGGGCTGGAAAAGTGGTGCGTCTAAATACCCTGCGCCAAAGGCTGCTTTGGGCAAGTCCTTCTGGTGCTTGAGCGCTTCAGGGAAACGTCGATTCTGTTAAGGTCGGTGGGAGCTTGCTGTTGCCTTCAGCAGAATCCAGATTTATCCCTAGGCATTAAATGCTCCGCAGCGTTTTAGGCAGTTTAAAAGCAATGGATGTATATTCTTCTGGTTCAGATATGAAGTAATTCACACGGAATTAAAGCACAGACTCAAAATTTCCACTGAACATAAGTAGGCAAAAAAGGGTTACGTATTGCATTGCAAGGTTACGTGTGTGCAGAAGAAAAATTATAGCCCAGACGGAGTAACAGAGGATCACCAGAAAGAAGTTCTTACCAACAAAATAAGGAATGTTATAAATTATTCCCTTTAGCTTGAAATTTCACTAGAAATATGTCACCGGTAACAGCAAAAATATAATACAGCGATTGCAGTCTGTAACAACTTCATAAAACATCATATTAAATTAGAGAAGAGGACACAATAAAAACATTAAGCAATTAGTTCTAAAATTCTTTAAAGAGTGAACACCAGGCTTAAAATCCCCAGGTCTGTACAAGATCAAAGAAAATGGCAAGGGTCTTACTGAGAGTTGATCTCTTTCTGAGTTGGTAGTGGTAGAGTGAAACTTTGATGTTTTATATACTTAAAGACACAGATTAAAATATTTTAATGAAGGTAGAAATGAGCTCCGAAGTGGCCAGCCTTAGTAAAAATTATAGCGCGCACGGTTCTGTGCTTGACTTGCTTACCGGCGTATGCTTGTTTTAAATTGGAACTGCAGTGTCCAAAGATCTGAAGTGAATGAACACACAATTATGTTCTCTTCTTTTAATTTGGTCTTGTTGATCCTTTAGGCTCTTTTAAAATCACAATGGCAAAGATTAAAAAAAAAAAAATCGAAGGTCTTGACCTTTTATGGGTCTATGAAATAAATGTAGAGTTCATAGCTGGGAACGTGATCATTGTGGTTGAGATAAATTGAAGCTGACAAGGGGACAGGCTCAGAGGGAGCAAAACCCACTCTTCTGTGAAAATCAAGACCGATAAAAGTATTTCTGTATTGAAAATACATATTTTTATAAATATCAATATCGATTCACCGCGTCCCTCAAATGATACAAGATTCAGCAAACCCGAGTAAATGGTGTTAAAATTGTAACACCGACTTGTTCATTGTCTTTGCGAATTAATGAAAATATAAGAATTCTTACGTATAAGGTTAGGCACCTCACTGTAGAACCTCGGAACGGAAGCACTGACGTGTTGACCAGTAACACCCCCTGTTCTCGTTGAGTAGTTATGTGGTCATCGAAAACCACAGCTTGAATTTTCAAAAAAGAAAATCATTACAAACGACTAAAAGGCAACCGAAACCGCTAAAGCCACGCGCGACGCAAGAGAAAAGAGCCACTTGGCTTTTCAAAGAGCCCAACTTCTCTTAAAGTCTTTCCTCCAACAAATTGAGCGGAGCTGCTAATTACCAGTCAGGAGAGGTGGTCCGGTGCAGCGTCACCAGGGTAGCACGCTAGACCTGTGCTTGCAACTCCTTCAAAGGATTCCTTTTCCCTCAGGGGCTGCGGTCAAAGTCATGGAACACGGGTCTCGCCTCGCTCCGGGCCTGCGGGTTTCTCCTTTCTTGGTCCTCTTGGCCAGCCCCACCGAGGAGCCGGGCGTGCTCCCCAAGGGTACCCTCTCGGAGGAACAAACACGTGAATCTGTAAACTCTTTGGGGCAGGAGCTCAAGGGGGTTTTACTTGGGCAGTGGTTTCCACACCCGGCAGTAACAGCCACGTCCTCATAAAATGCAGCACTTGAGATGGTCAAGGAAATAGTCGCAGCATGACAGAGAGAGATTACAACTTCATTTTCGGCCCCATCCAAAATTAACATGAAATGATATTGCCAAGCAAAACAGCCTCAGCACTTAATTTGGGGCATTAGCGATGCCATTATGAAATATGAGCTGCTGATTCTCATCCTGCCTCAGAAGCTCTTTATGCTTCCCAGATCAGCTTGCTTGGTGAATTAATCAGATGAAAAAGGCTCAGTTCGCCTGCACGAGAAACTGAAAGGATTGTCTGATGGCTTATGAAGCTATGTGATTTGTTTCATGGTGTGGAGACACTGAAAGAGAATTTTTATTAAAAAAAGAGGTCTTGGAACACAGTCCTGCATGTGGTCAGCTCAGTGGGGTATCATTTGAAGCAGAATGTGAACAAGTAGAATTGAAATGGAGGGATCTTTGAAGAGTAATGAAAAAGGGGCTTCGGTTGCCAATAAAACAACTGTTTGGGATACTGAAGGGAGATTCCTCAATCATTTAAAATAATTTTGCTCAAGAAATTTATTGTAATTTTTTTTTTCTCAGGGAACGGGGGAATAAAAGGTAGATGAACTCTTCAGCAACATGAAGCATGTTTCACAGCTTCCTGGAGAATTTGCATGTGGCCGTAATTTTTCTCATAGCAACTGCTCCTCAGGAGCAATTTCTTCCTTCTCCTTTGCCTGTTTACGCTTTATCAACCCTGGTTCCAGCGCTGCTGCAGGCCTTGGCTGTCTTCTCTGCTTTCCACAGAAGGGGCAGGGGTGTCATGGCACAAAGCCTAAAATAGGGAATGACGCCCAGAGTATGCCTTAAACCACACAAACAACAAAGGGTGTACCTTGCTCCCCCCGGCTGGTCAGGACTTGGAATTTCACTCTTGGTTTACCTTCTCCTCTCTATCGCGAGCCCAACCTCAGGGCTCCAGAGTAGGAGGGAAGGCCCTGCAGAGTATTAAAACTAGAGGGTATACAACTGCTTCACTCAAAATCTGTGTAGTTTTTAAGACTGAGGATCTCAGCAGCTCGAGGGACCTCCTTTTCCCCCCACGTGGGGCCTGCCTGCTTCTTGTTATTCCCTCTTCACATGTCTTTTGGGAGGGGGAGTTGAACTCCCTCCCATAGTAAGTTATTTGAGTACTCAAATTAAACCGTCGCACCAGCTAACAGCAATATTTACTGCGTAGAAAAAACGTCTTGTTATTTGCACAAATATACATATGAAATATTTAAATTTCCACACAAGTGTTTTTAGACATACACATTAATTATATATGTATGTATAGATTTACAAATAAGTGATATCCCTTAGCTTGAACTCTGGACATCAGCTTGAAAAAAATATGGTCATATAAAAATAAAGTAATGTTATTTGTGTAGGTGGCAGAGATATCGCTTTCCTGATTTCTCAAAATTTTTCATACTTGTGATTGCTTTTCCATATACTGGGTTGGTTAAAAAAGCTGAAATGACGATCTTCTGTGTTGAGCACTCAAGCCAAAAAAATTGCTTATGTTACACAAGTTTCTGTATATGTTTTGGAAACGCTTTATTTTGTTTTCTGCTTTCTTCAGTATATATATATATTTCATTTTAAAATATAAGAATCGATTGGACTTTGTTTCTTTCCTCCTCCTCTTTGCTTAATTTCCCAATTTGAAATATTGAAAAAAGGATGTTTTTGGCACCTATCCTAAAATAGTTTGGGATGAAAGATTTATGCTCCTGTTTCACAAACAGCTTTGCTTAGAACAAACTAACATTTCTCCGGAAAACAAAACCAAACAGATTCCCCTCCAACCCCAGCAAGACTATTCTGAGACGTCTCCAACCAGCCCTTTGGAAATCTTCACAGAAATGCCTCCAAATCACCACAACATCAGCAGACCACTGAGAAAAGCTGGGAAATTCCAGCCTGGTCTGTTCTTTCTTCACTTAGAACATACACACACACACAAAAAAAAAAAAAAAATAGGGAAGGGCTCTGTCGTCAATCTACGCTGATAATTATTTTAAATGCGTGAGGAAAGGGGAGAAGTGAAGCTTGGATGACAGGGCGCTACATCAGTCCTTGCCCTGCCAACATCTTTCTTCCAGACAAGTTTGAAGGCTTTAGATTTAGTTCTTTTCTAAATTATGCTATGGCAATGTGGTACCTCTGCAAGTTCGCATCCTCTGGGGACGCGTGGTCAGTAATTAACAATGCACAACAATGCACAGTAATCTAGGAGAGAAAGTTGAGAAGAACGCCTCATTCAATTAAAACTTGGCAAGGCAATGCAATTATCCGTCCTGGAGTTGTGCCAGGATGCAGGAGCCTGTACCTTATCACCTGAAAAAAAGCGACGTGGGATGTATAATCGGTATAAACCTCTATAAACTGTCGGGTTTTAATTAATTTTTTTACAGCAGTATTTGGAAAGTAGAGAAGCAACACAGCTCACGGGGCTCTGGTGAAAACCAATCTGTTTCTTTTTCCTAACCTCACTGATAATTTCAGAGTCTGTTGTCCTCGGATAAAATTAAGTCAGGCCCCCGTCCAAAAGTTAATCCAAATCTTCTGTCTTCCTGTCTAATTGTACACCTATCGATTCAGGTGTAACACCTCAATATGCCTTGACATAGAATCATAGAACTGTCTGGGTTGGAAGAGACCCTTGGGATCATCGAGTCCGACCATCTACCCTACTCTACAAAGTTCTCCCCTACACCATATCCCCCAACACCACATCTAAAGAGGCTCTTTCCATGGAGAGTACAGTAGAGGGTTTGCCAGGACACCCAATTGCTTCATTTCATACTCACCCTGGCTCAGACCGGCTGAAACAACGGGGGCTACCACGTCCCCTTTACTCTGCCCCCACGGTCTTTACTGTAGCCCGGAGGCCTTTGCACGTGGCAAAGGTTGAACAGCAGAGCGGTGTTGGGAGCTCACTGCCGTGGGGGGTACTTTTCCACTGGGAAGGCCTTTTTCGACCCGTCAGTCTGTCTCGGGATTGACACCGCACTCCCCATCCCTCCGACCGTCTGTGCCGGTGGGAGCGGTACCGACAGAGCTGCGCGAGCGCTCCTCCGGCTGATCGGGCAAAACACCGTCATGGTGAGGGGGAATTCATCTGAGTAACCACTCCACTCCTTCAGGCATCCCTGAGAAAAGCTGGTCACCCGAATGATACCCTGAGTCCGTATTGGTGAGCAGTTTCTGTCTTTCCCCTCTGCTGAGAAGAATTTTAACTTTGCTGCCTGCTGCTGTTGCTTGTGAATCACCCTTAAACTTTGTTGGGTGTCGAGGGAGAAGCTGCTTTCTCTCTTTCCGAGGTGCGGTTTCCCCAGGGACTGAAATCCACGTAGTCTACCTGAAGCAACAGATGCGTTTCACGCATCTCCTTTTTTCCTTTCCAATGACTTTTGGGCGCTCAAGGGTAAAATGTCAAAGCAGGGATCAGCCCGTGCATAACTTACCATTTCCTAATGAAATATACGTGCTGCTCTCTGGCTCGCTACTTTGAAACACACGATGAAGACAAAACCTTATGTTAAACAAATATTTGCTAGCGTGAAGGCAGCCTGGTGAAACGCAAATTTACACAGGGAAGTGAATTATGCATCTAATTATTGCGACTGCGGGTTGGAAGCTGGAATTCACGGTACCTAATTGTCATTCAGACTAAAAATTTCTTGGCAAAAAAAAAAAAAAAAAATTAGCTATGAAATATAAATTTTAAGATAAGAAATGGAAGTTCCAGTGTAAGACCGAAAGTGGTGTGCTTAGGTTGTCCTGCCTGGTACCTCGCAAGAAGGTGTGGTTGGAGAATGGGGTTAGGGGATGAAGGGGGCAACCAAGGGAGCAGGGGGCAGAAGAGGCGGCTGAAACATCCTCCAGAGAGATTTTAGCATAAGTGCACCTATGAGAAAGCTAAACTCAACAGGACAGTCAGAGAGCTGCTGAGGTTCCAGAGGGCAAACAAAAAATTGGCTTTCCTCCATCTGACTGCCGGGCTTTAATCCCTCCCTCTGTAGGATTCAAACTGGGTATTGAGCAGATTTTGGAGGCCAGCCCGTGATCTCCAGTATTTCTTACTGGCAAGGGCGAGGGCCAGAACCTGCCTAGAACAGCCTGGAAAAAAGTATTATTTCAAAGGAGACGGTGCTATTGCAGACTTTCGCCCATAGCCAAAAGAAGAGCGTCACTTCCAGAAGTTATGAACTTCCTTTTGTGAGAGTCTTTCAATGGTCAGTGGACACTCTCTGGGTCGAGAAGGGCCGATAATAAGAATTACTGAAGTAATTCTACACAGAAGGTCTTTATAGCCTTCTCTGTTTCAGTATAGACAAAAAAGGAGCATCTAGGATATAGATGTCAAAATTACGTGGAAATCGATAGAATTACACTAGCTATGGCAAATTGTATGCTGCAATCTTATACTTCTTACAGAACGTGTATTGTCGTAAGAGTGGAACTGCTGGATAGTAATAATGTTGTTAGTATTATGCAAGGGAATGACAGTCCCAAATTCTCGGAAAGCATAAGCGTATATAGCTGTTTGAAGGTAGTTAGGTTTGTATTGCTCTATACCAGCTAAATACGTAACCTTCTGTGTGGCAAGTAGGGGCGAGCGAGGGATCTGCATTTCTTTAACTGCCTCAAAACAAAAAAGATCAGAATTTCTCTCTGAGAAACTACAAAGAAAAAACTACCTATGACCTTCCAGAGGATGTTGGGTAGCTCGATCAATGAGAGAACAAGAAGAAATAGGTTATGACCTCGACAAAGGAAAGGAGCCTTGGTGAAAGCTTTCACTAATGCTCACTAATACTCCGGGAGCACGAGAAACCTGATGTCAAAACTGATGAAAGTTTTGGTGCTATGCAAAGATACAGCGAACATTTCATGCCGCGGAAGAAGCTGAGGACTGATTTTAGCAGGCAGAGTTGATGATTTCGCACAGTTCTACTTCGCATTTATGATCAGATCTGTCTTTGAGGCGGTTCTCAGCTTATCGTATCAGCCTAAATCCGTAGGGAAAACACATCTTGTTTTCCATATTTCTTGGATACCTTCCAGTCTGTAGAGATACTTGTTTATCCATAGCCAAATAGGGTGCTGGAAAAAAACATAGGAGCTAAATAGTGGAGAATTGTATCAAATAAGCATATTACACACATGGTTTCTACCAAAATTTTCTCAAATCATGAAAAAATCCCGCACATAATTCATAACAGCTTTGGCTTGTAAACCGGCACTTCCTCTGCAGATGACAGAAGATTTCATTAATCTTGGCAGTATTAAAGGGCAATATTTTCAAATAAATTAATGTTCTGGAACACTTTCTTCCACGAGCTCTGCATAAACAGACTTTCTTTCAGTAGGATTCCTCTTTCCACTCTTTAGTTTCAATAAACTATTTTGAAGAAGGGAGAGGGGGAGTAGCCCAGCCTTAATTGTGCCGTGGCTTCTCAAAGTTAAGAAACACCACTCTCTTTGCTGCCGTTCTATCAAGGGAAGAGATACGAGAGGCAAGTCATTAAGAGCTTTTCCCTTGTTTTCCTCTGAACTAAGCTTAATTGGGAGAGAAACGGTAAGAAGTTGGAACAATTGTCTTAAAGCTGTGAAATGTCGCTTGTTTCCTTTGCCGAGGACCCACACACGTGCAGTCCAACGCGGCGCCCAGGCTGTGCCCTGCTTTACGCTTTATAACAATGCCTGAAACTGCTCGTTTGACATCGTGACGACCAACACTGGCTACCGACGCGGAAGGTAGCGATCGGTTGGCAAACCCGTGACAAAGCAGTGCCGGTGCATGTTGTGGTCAGTGGCATTAAAAAGGCCATTTTTTTCATTCATTTCATTCATGTATTTTCTTCCTATGTGGCTTTTGTTAGATAAAATTACTGATTCAATTAGAGCCCGTTTAGTTAAGGGCCAAAGAGCGGAGCTAACTCACAGGCGGTGGAGGTGGGTGCTGAGGGCGAATGGACAAAGAGGATCTAATCCGAGTTTTAGGAATGGCAAATCATTCACTTTTCACACTGTCTACGGAGCTCCAGGGCAGGTCTAGCAACGGACGACGCAGGTTTCTTCCAAAAAGGACGTTTTTCTGTGTGGCTGGTGAAGCTGAGAGCCCCCGGCCGCGCCGGAGGCCGGTGGAATGGAGCGGAGGAGCTGGCGCGTGGAGGGGAGTGGGCTGCACAGATTTGTTTCTCTCGCCCCTCACCCGGCTGGGCCTCCCCCTCCTCTACAGGGGTGCGTGCCGGGATTTGTTGCGCAGTGTGAAAACCAACCATTAAACCGGCGTACTCGTTTGCCAGCGAGCCGATATTCATTAAACTTGCTCGCCTTGCAGTAACAAAATAAAATAAGTTTTTTCCGGAGCGCCGGAGCTTTGAGCGCGGTCTCGCGCCTGAAAAACATCTTGTTTGTCTTGGACCCGCGCGTCCCCACCGCGGAGCTGGGATTTTGCGAGCAGCTCCTGAGACGTGAGCCAGAAGGGAGCGCGGCTCCCTCTGCCCTCGCCGCGGCGCCTTTCCCCCGGGGCGCTCGCACGTGGTGATGGGCACAACGGCACACGCGTCGGTAAGTCGGGCAGGCTTTAAGCCCTCACCTGGGGCTTGAGGCATCGCCCGCGCGGGCGCCGTATTTCATCGCCTTCTTCCTCACCAGAACCCACCGTTTCAGGCGAAGTTCGTGTTTTATGTAACGTTTAATATCTTGGCCGTCGCCAACTGCAACGGGGCGAAGCATTGTGTACCAACTGTCAGCCTCATGCAAACGTTTAAAAAACAGATGCTAAATCTTTGAAGTCATTGTTAAGTTTAATAGCTCCAGAAAATCATTACTCAAATCCATTCCCTAAGGTCTTTTTGTCAAGTTCCAGAGGACCTAAACTTAAAACAAAACAAAGCAACCCTCCGAGAATTTATCTGGCAATTAAGGGGATTTTTTGCTAAAGTTTTTTTCTGTGGAATTAGAATCCGACAGCTCCTCGAAGCTGTATGGCTGAGCGCTATCAGGGCATTCTGAAGGCTCATTGAACGGTCTCCAAACTGGCTGCCGGTCACAAGCACTGCGTAAAAATGCCAACCCCCATCTTTTGCATTTTGTGCACACTCCCTCTAGCCTATGGCAACAGCGCAACGTGGTAGTGCGTGTAGCTAGAAACCGTGTGGTGGCCTCTGTCTGCGAATACCGATGCCAATTGCTGACCTTGCTGAAGCTGCAAACCCAGCAGAAAAAAAAAAAAAGAAAAAAAAAAAGTAGCCTGAAATGATTGATCAGTGGCTCCTAATGGCATTTTCGTCAATATCCAGCTGATTTTCCTGTTGCTCTTTCTTACATATTTATACTATTCACAGTCTGGCAAAAATTTACAAAAAAGTATCCAAGTGATGGTTTCCCAGCAGGTGCTGGATCAAACAGGTCTTGTTCTCTGCCCCCTCGGGAGGCCTACACGGATCACAGGAATCCCGATACTGCCCTTCGCATGACCTGTAGTAAAACTGCGGAAGATATGCTCGGTTTCTTCCAATGAATAAACAAAGCGTACATGAGATATTTGTATAAGTATGAATAGGGGATTTATTTTTCTATATATACTGCTTGCCTATGTAGTTGATTGAAAATGGCATGAAGTAAATCTTCCCTAATAGATACTTATATAAGAATTTTATTTAAACGTCCAGCGGTGTAAATGTCAACATTTGCACTTTGATCGTACCGTGAATACACTGGTTTCAACTGGATAGGGAGGGGGAAAAAATGACAAGAAAATAGGTGGGCTTTACAAGGAAAAATATATAGTGGGCTTATAAAATGCAGTTTGAGAAAGTCTCAGTAAGCTTCAAAGACCAAGACCAAAAAGTACTCTGTAGACTTTGGATCTCGTCCACTGCTCTCAGCTTCAAGCTGCAAGTCAGAAACTAAGACGGACTTTTCGTAACATATTCATGTCATGTTTAGGCAACGCCAAATTATTTCTCATCAGAGCTGAGATGTATTGCAGCTGGATTGTGATCTTTTGACTGGGCAAACAGTGAGCCTGAGGTGGCTGTCCTTCCCAGTGCCGTTAAAGTCTCTGTCAAGAGTCACAAGAATCAGAGATCTGGAGGTGGACCGACGAAAAACGCAGATGAATATTCAACATGCAGCGGACTGAAAAGAGCGAACTGGAGCACGCTGGTAAAGCTCACAGAAGAGAAGTTAACCATCTGAGCAGAACGCCTCAGCCTTGCCACAAATAGTGTTGGAAAATCATAAAATGCACCATTAATCCATTTGCACGGTAAAAAAAATGTAAAAAAAGAATTAGAGATAGTAGTGGAGTGAGCCGTTACTATTAAAGTGGTAAGCGTGCTGCCGTGCAGGCGCTTCTGCAATAAGTACTTCTTACGTTTGCTCCCAGTCAAAGCGTAGCCGTCCCAGTTTCAGGTGAGAGCGATGCGAGGTATTGCGTGAAACCCTGATTTCCCCCCCAGAAAGGTGGCACCATTCCTGGCGCGGTTTGAGGGACCCACGGGTAAAACAATTTCACCCCGTTGGAAAGAGCACAGAACTCTTCTTCCCCCGGAACCGTGACAAAATTCATCAGAGCCCCTTAATTTATTCTGATTAAGGTTGGACGCCTCAGCTAGGTGATTAAAGCGGGCTCCGCGTTGGGCTTGCCCTGGGGACCTGTTCATCTCCTGGGGTGGGCTGAGGAGCGCGTGGCCGCGGGTGCGCTCCCGACCGAGGTGGGGGGAGCCCGAGCCCCGGCCGGACAAAACGGAGGGACCGGACGGGTGTACCGCTCACGGCAACCGCGACGTCGCCATCGAACACAAATATCCCGCTGCCGTTTCTCCTGCCCCAAAATTACGTTTGGCGTGCAGCGTTTCCCGCCTTGCCGCGAAAAGGGCCTGTTAGGCCCCGGTTACCTTCATCCCCGCGCGAAGGCGCGTTTCTATTTGTTCATGTTTTTCAAATGACGATTCAACCGATCTTTACAAAACGCCTTCCAGAACCTTCAGCGTCGCCGTTGCCGCGGAGAGGCGCGGTAGAGCCGAGCCTGCGGGCTGACGCCGAAGCGAGCCCGGCGAGCCCTTGCGGGACGTGAGTCGTTCGCGCGCAACAGATGATGCTGATCTGAAATCGGGCTTGGCGTGCCGGCTGTAGCTGGATTATTTCCACATGGGAAACTATAATAATTTTTTTTTGTTTTTTTCCCCCTGTTGTATCCAGCAAATTTCTCTTTCCTTCGAGGCACAATATAGTTTCTTCTCCCCTCCCCTCCCTCCTCAGGTTTTATTTCTCAAGCATATTTTTAATAAACAGGGGAAATGAGGGAAAAGCCAGTCTTTCTCATTGTCCAGTTTTCCGTGCATCTGTCTAAACCAGACACATACAGCTAAAAAGACCAGAAATAAACAGCTAATTTTAATTTAATGAATTATATTTTTTTGTCTGAGAGCCGATTGCGATCGCCGGTACATTCATTATTCAGATTTATTAGTTTTACCGAGATTCAGCGCTAGATTTTCTTGGCTGTTCGCCACAGAACACATCTGACTTAATGTCTACATTTGCACTTTTGAGCGCCCCGTGTTGCCGTTACAAGGTAAACGGAGACCTTTTAAGGATGCTCAAACCTAAATCACCTCCTAGTATTAAGCAGAGATTAGAAATGTAGCCCAACTGGACCGGATTTTTTTTTTTTTAATTTTTTTTTAATAAGGCAATTCCCAAGCTGAACACCTTCACTGTTTCAAAGTTTTCTCGACAGCAAACAACAACAGCTTAAGAAACTATTCCCCTTCTCGTCACGGAGAAAAATAATGTATCTTTTGAACCTACCATTTTCTGATCGTCTTGCCTGTAGGAAACGTCCATATCCGTCCCGCTTGTTTTCTAGTACAAGCGCTCTTAAATTAGCTGTTCTTCCCCTGGCGATCGCTGTTTAAGTGGCGCTGCTCGCTCTGGGCTAGCTGTGTTGATGAAGAGCCAGAACTTGGTGGTGATACACACCAGGACAAAGCATTGTTCTGCAGAATCTGGCTGATAAATCTGGCTGATGCCAAGCCAGAAAGTGAGAGTAGCAGGACTGGGCTTCACGAAGAGTAATTCTTCTGAAACTTTCCTCTAAATTCCCTGACGCTCTACATATGGAGAAAAGTTAATAAACGGCAATAAAAGAAATGAAATGGCTCGCTTTAATTTCCTCACGTAACTGAATAATGTTTCCTTTAGGCGGTAATTATGGTACTGAATTCACAAAGTTATTTTCAGAACACTGGACGCAAATGTCAACAATGAAATAATAAAGTTGAACACTGTGAACACCTTGCTAACCATCTGTAAACCAATTTTCAAAGAGAAAATCACATCAGTAGAATATTTGACCCATGCAGGATCTTGCAGATGTTTTGCCGTAGCCTTTGGGATCCACCTCATTTCAAGGTCTATATAGTAGAAACAAATTGTGCATTTACACAGCGAAAGCCTAACTGAATTCCCATAAGAATCTTCAAAGGCTTTTATGTTTGACCAGGCGCTGCGTTCTGCTACTTTGGCAAAGAGGTATTAACAACGACTTGTTAATAGCGGTGGAGCCATACCTTCTCCATATGGGTTCCAACACTTAGAGCGGTATCATCTGTCCATATTTAAAAGCCCCACCTTAAAAAGATGATAAATGAGACCAACTTGACCTGGCCTCGGACCAAGCCATGGATTAAACAATTTCTTTCAGCTTGATTGGTGCTTTATTGAGGAAACCTCCTAAGTAAAAGCTATTCAGTCACAGTGCTTAAGTATCAAAAGGGTGCACGGAATTCGAAAAACACTGCCAATGTGCCAGCCAGACCCCGAGCTCCCGAGAGGACAGAGACCGGCTGCGCGGGACTCAAACAGCAGCGACCCTCTGCTGGATTCCCTGCGTCCTGCCCTGTGTGCATCTCTGATACATCCAACCTCTTGAAACATCGCCTTCTTTTGCTACGGCAAGAAAAAAAAGTCAGAGTGTTTGTGTGCATGTGTGTATTTATGTATCTACGCGCAGACACTGGATTTTCTCATTAATTTGAGTCCCTTTCATACATTAATGCTAAATATAAGCAGCCGGAAAGGGAGTAGATAAGTGAAAGACACCAAATGTAGTTTTTCCGGTGAAAAACCCAACACACAACGGAACTGAAGTTTCTGTGTTTGTTTCATTTGTTAATTAGTGTTCTGCGATGCTCTCTGTTAGGATGCTCTAAGTTAGTTGGGAGGTTTCCATTGCAGGCTTATGTTAACCTTCTTTCCGAAGGTTATACACCACTTCAGGTCAGTGCTGCAAATAGCCTGCGCCTGCTTCTGACAACGGGTTCAAAGGAAGTTTAAAACCCCCTAAACACCGGTGATGAATATTAATGCGCTAATGTAACCACAGAGAGGATTCGTTCAATTTTTGGCTCTGTCTTGACACACGTGAGGGTTTATCACACATGCGAAACGCCTTTTTCTTTTTAATTGCCGCTAGGTTTTTGCCGTGATGGTGGCTTCTGCTGTCTAATGAGTTTATTCTTCCACACGTTATCATTATATATGTTCAGCGCAAACAATCCGCATTGCTGTTTTACTAAAAAAAACCCCACCAAAACAACAAAAGAAAGAGCAAAGTAGGGGCTCGGGGAGCACACAGCATGTCTCTCTTTACAGCTGGTCTAAGCTGATGCTCAGCATTGCCATAGCAACACCACCGGAGGAGAGCGAGAGTCGGGCTGAGCCGCCTCCTCCTGTTGATCACGACCAATGGGTTCCTAATGCAGAACCAGCACTTCCAGGATGGGATTTCCATCCCTTTTTGTAGAAAAAAAAAAATAAAATAAAACCCCGGGCCTTACCCTGTTTTAGTCTTACAGTGTGCTGCGTAAATGGAGTCAGCACAAAATTGTTCATCGGAACTTTTTTTTTTTAAAAAAAAGCTTGTTCGTTGCTTAGATTTGTACCTTTTAATGAATCATTAGAGAAACTGTAATTTTACTGATGTTTTTTGAAATGAATTCACTAGCAAAATCAGATTCAGCTAACCATAGAACCAAACTAATGCAAAAAACTTTTGGAAGATTGTGGGAAAGGTCTTGCTACGGAAAGACTATGATCATTCTCAATCTCGCAAAATGGAAATTACTTCAACATTTGAAAAATATTTTTCTGATAGGCTGTAATTAGGATCTGCACTTGCTTTTATCGCTTCTCTCAGAATTTGCATTTCCATTATAAGTCTGTTAATTAAGAGAATTAAAATTTTTCCTAGCCTAGATTTCTGCCCTACCTTTGAAGTTCTGCATCAGGAATATTTCACAACTTGTCCTTACTATTTGTTGTTCTCGGTGATGTACCAGTATTAACATCAGGGTTTGTTTTTTTTTTAATCCATAAATGCCTCATCCATATTATCAAGACAGAAAAAAAGTCGCTGCTGAATGGAAAGCATTTCCAAAGATATGAAGGACACGAAGGTGATTGGGAGTAATTTGCATTGATTTATAAAGGGGAAACCATGTTCCACCAACCTGATTCCACCTTCTGCAACGAGCTGACTGGGTTAGTGCGTGAGGGGAGAGCAGTCGGTACGGTTTACCGTGAATTTCGCAAGGCTTTTGCCGCTGCCTCTCGCATCATTCTCATAAGCAAACTGGTGAAGTATGGGCGAGGTAAGTGGACGGTGAGGTGGACTGAAATCTAGCTCAGCTGCAGCACGATGCCCAGCTGGAGGTCAGTGGTGTACCCCCTGGTCAACACTGAGGCCAACGGTGTTTGACATTAATGATCTGGATGATGGGACAGAGTGCAACTTCAGCAAGTTTGTGTGTGATAGACAACCACTGTTTGTGGATGATACACAACTTTTTGGAGTGGGTGATCCGCCAGATGGCTGTGCTGCTGTTCAGAAGGGCATCAATAGACTGGAGAAATGGGCTGACAGGAGTCTCATGGAGTTCAACAAAGGGAAGCGCAAAGTCCTGCTCCTGGGCAGGAATAACTGCAGGCACCAGCACAGGCTGAGATCCAACCAGCTGGGAAGCAGCTTTGCAGAGAAGGCCCTAGAGGTTCTGGTGGACATCAACTTGAACATCAGCCAGCAATGCATTAGTGAAGGGTGTTGCCAGGGGATGGAGGGAGGTGGTTCTTCCTCTCTACTTATGTGTGTGTGGTGAGGCCACATCCAGGGTGCTGTCTCCAGTTGTGGGTTCCCCTATTCAGAGGGTAGTTATCATAACGTGAAAAGTTACCCAATGTTTAAAAAGGTGTTATGGGTATCAAGATGACCTGGGTTGTTTAATTTTGGGCAATGCAAATAAGGTTAGTCAAAAAAGAAGGTGCCTAACTGATTTTCATTTGTGCCATCGAAAATATCTTCCCACAACAGTTTTCCTTCCAAAATCCAAAGATTTAGGTGTCCACTTCATACCACTTAAATGTCATCACTTAAAGTAGTCACTGCAAAGATTCCATCAAATGCCCTCAAACTGTGGAGCATCATTTAGCCCTGCTGTGCTATGAATATTACCTGGCAATGAAAAGATACCACTTGCGACCTAAAGATTGACCCATCTGCTATTTATTTAGCCTTGGAAAAAGTAATTCTATATCAGTCAAAAAAAGGAAAGAAAACAGGAATTTGAAGCGATGGAACTGATAGGGTGATTTCAAGTTGTAAGTATATTTAGTTTACTTAATGATCAGAGACTTGACTTCACGTTTGTAAACTAATATATTAGTGTCACGGAGAGCATCAGTATATTTTGTGTCTGTACTGTTTAGTGAATCCCATCTGTACCTTCGTAAGCTGAAAATGTAAAAGGCCAACCATGAACAACAAAACAGGAGATCTGTAAGATATTAAATTTATGGTGATCACCTTCTGTCTGCATAATGGCAGTTCTCTGAAGGTGCTTGGCAAGTGAAGGAACTCATAGCTGTTACATTACGTATGTATCAGCTGCAGTCTACGGTTGAAAATCCGTGTTCCAGTCCATAAGTAATGGTGTCCAGAAATACCACATGCTGATCTGTATTCTGTTAGGGAAGGTCAATCAAGGCAAAGCCAGTTCCCAGATTCCTGGACAGGAAAAACCGAGGGAAGGTCTCTCTGCCTCTCTGTAATTAAGCCTTCGGTGCTTCTTTTGTGTTCGGCGTCCCCGTCCAAATCACTTTGGGTTTAACAAGCTTGATCTGCTGCTTCTTTCTAGTTTGGAAACACCTTGGAATCTCTTAAAAAGTGAAGTATTATTTGTCAGTTGTTGGGATATGTGTGTGTGTGTGTGAGTAAGGATTTTCAAGGCTTTATTATCTTTCTTTCCTCTCTTGTTAATGGGACTCATACTCCTTGATATGAAGAAATCCCTAGGAAACCTAGCTTTTCATGATGTCTGGCAAACCTCCAAAATATTTCAGCTTCTTTACAACAAGAAATAAGCTTTCTGATGAAACCCATCTTTTTGGATGTAGAAAGGAGTTTCTGTGGCAAAAATCTGCTCTTCCCTCCAAGACAGGAAATACAGGAATATACTGTTCCCTCCAAGATAGATTAGTTCCATCGTTATTACTTCCAGTTTTATTATTAATAAGGCATGATGTTGATCATCTTCTTGTCTCTTATTTAAACAAGATGGTCATACTGTTCTTTCTAGTATGGGGTTGTGTTCTTTTTAGTACACAGAATCTGTTTCCTGAATTCTTATGTGTTTGAATACCCAGGCACTGCTATCGGTTTTAAGCTGTCATCTAATGCCATTCCTTGGGAGAGTTCTTGCAAGGGTTCCATCCCATTCTGTCACCTGAAAGAAGGGACAGAAAGAGCCAGGACTGAAAAAAACATCCCTCCAAATGACCACGTACCGGGGAACACAGACATCTTTAAAAGATGTCTGGAAATCGAATTAGTTCGGTTCTTCTCTAGAATTAGAAGGGACCCATTTTGCCCGTAAGGTACAACCCAGTGAAAGGTGAAGTTCAAAATGCAGTGCCACAGCAGGAGCGAATGACGGCGGCTCTGGGTCTGGAGGAGCGCAGATGACAGCTTTTGTTTCTACCGTTTGAGCATTGATGTGGGGCCTGTAGAGTTTTCATAGAATCATAGACTGGTTTAGGTTGGAAAGGACCTTGGAGATCATCGAGTCCCAACCCCCCTGCCATAGGCAGGGACACCTCCCACCAGACCAGGTTGCCCAAGGCCACGTCCAGCCTGGCCTTGAACACCTCCAGGGATGGGGCCTCGACAACCTTTCTGGGCAAGTCCCTCCCCAGCTCTCCTGGAGCCCCTTTAGGGACTGGAAGGCCGCAATAAGATCTCCCCGGAGCCTTCTCTTCTCCAGGCTGAACAGCCCCAACTCGTTCAGCCTCTCCTCATAGGAGAGGTGCTCCAGCCCTTGGATCATCCTCGTGGCTCTCCTCTGGACATGCTCCAGCAGGTCCATGTCCTTCTTGTGTTGGGGACTCCAGAGCTGGATGCAGTACTCCAGGTGGGGTCTCACGAGAGTGGAGCAGAGGGGCAGAATCCCCCCCTCGCCCTGCTGGCCACACTTCGTTTTGGTCTCTAATGATCCAGATGATAGGCTGGATTCTGTTTCGACACAGTCTGGAGATGCAGAGAAGGTCTCAAACTGCAAATCCCTGGTGTTGGACGTTACTGCAGAACTGTTTTTGTGGATTTGAGAAGCGTGTGAGATGGCAGTGAAGAATATAGAGATATTCGTCCTTGTCATCTGCGCTGATCTATATTAAATCAATCTCATCGTGCTCCCATTTTACCTCCGTGGTTATAATGTCGTAAGGAGTCATAAATTTTATCAAGCAACTTCAAGCAGCTTAAGGTTTTACATTCAAATCTGATCTGCTAGTACAATTCTAATTATCTCTTTCCCAGCGTAATCAGAGGGCTCTTCCTCTCCCGGTGAATTCTGCCGTGCTACATCCAGCGGTACTCCGCGCCTCAGGTGACGCGTCTGTGGATGAACCTCACGCGTTGGTTACTCTCGCACTTGACACAGTGCACAGGGCAATTTCTCAGAGGATTAGAGTCTGCTCTTGAGTTGCCACTTACACGGGATTACGGTTCAGTTTGGACTCACCCCATCCTAAGCCTCTTTCTGGCGGTTGAATCCTTTTTTTTTTTTTTCCGTATACGTCAGAAAGATTTAATATCATCTATATCCAAAGGGGATTTTCTTGCAAAAGCAGGCCTGAACTTACTCCTAAGTGTTTCTAACTGTCCGAAATTCAAATAATTTCTCAAGTTCTCTTAGGAAGCATACGGTTCCAGCGTGAGGTAATTGTTTTCCATCTGGACACTGTCTGGTGGTGGTATTTGCTGCAGTCATAAGTAAATAAATGAAAGAGTCAAATAAATGAACACATCTGTAAATAATTTATTTGCTGATTGATGGGTGGTAAATAAACTCTAGCTTCTTTCTTTGGCTGGATTCACAATCAAAACTGTGGAATGAGATACACAGCAGCGTGCTGAAAGTCTGAAGTTCAAAGGTAGGATATGAGAAAGCCTCTCGGGACACCCAGAAACTCCAAAGAAGTGGCAGACAAATTCCAGTTAATGCTGCCTCTGACCCCAGCAGCCCCTCGCCGAAACACTTTAAAGGGTGATAAAGCCTTTCTTGAAATCCTGCTCTGGTTGTCTACCTGCCCTCTGTTTTGATCAGCTCTCCGTAGCCAGTCTTTCAAGGAGAAGGGCGATATGGAGACCCAGAAGTTGTTCACTTTTAAAACCGATGATTCTGTCAAGGACGGAGAGGAGTAAATAAAGCGGAGACGGAAGAAAGCACGAAAAATGGTGGTGGTTCTGGCTCTGTGGAGACCTGCCAGACTCAATTCAGTGTTTTCACTTGTTCGAGGCATTTTTTTTCTCTTCCCTTCTTTGTCCATGGGAGCTCTCAATAAGGCAAAAATTATCACGTCGACCTTCTTATTAATATGCGCTTTCACACTAAGTTGAATGTTTCTGCTCCCGAATAAGGTCATCTGTTTATTGCTAAGGTTCGTTAGAAGGAAAGGGGACCATCAGAAGTGAATGGGCAGCCTCGTGTCCTCCCAGTGCTTCAAGCCCAGCTTTGGAGCACTGGCGCTGAAGTAGGCAAAACGCCTGCGACAAATGACTTTTTAGCTTGAGCATTTGTGCACTTACTGAACTGAATTTCAAACAGGACTCATTCAGATGTCAGACTCTTGCAATTAAAAACTGCGCTTGGCTAGCTAGTTAGTTCCTTATTACACACTTTATGGTGTGAGCTGCAAATTAGCTACTCAAAGTCCGCAGTTCAAAGGATTTGCAGGCCTAGAATTATTCACTGAACAAGATTGTGAATAATTTCAAATAATGAATAAATTCAATATACTTTTTGTTCTGTCCGTGCATAGCCTCTGAAGAGGGAGAGAATAAAAAGAGGAAATCAATCAGATAAATTATTCATCGAGAATTATTTGTTCAGCTCTAATGCTTATGTACTTAGACAATATTTTCATTGGAACAGACTCTGAAGAGCTCTTCAGCCTGCATATATCTCAGCCACAATTCATCTGCGAAAGGTTTTGAGGTTCTTGTTAAATGCAGATGCCTAGACCTAGCGGTAGGCAGTAGGATTTATCCGATTTTATCTCCAAGTTCTTGACTAAGTTGAGCTACTCTAAGAGTTATTTAACAGGAATTGTTTTTGTGGAGGAATTTCTTCGTCCGTGCCGCCTCTGCTTTTGGAAATCGTGTTAAGTGATCACCCCAGCTCTGCTTGCTGCGGTTTGGGTCTGACTTGGCCATTCCCAGTCCGCTGTGGCCACCTGGATGTTTCCTTTCAGGATGTTTTTTCGTCTTGTAGTTGAGGAAGATCACCAATAGTAATCCACTCCTATCGTGAAGAGCTACCTTTCTCTACTCATTTTCATTATTTTAAAGGAAACTAAGATCAAGGAATTTATTGAGACACACCGCTCAGATTAACACACTGAGCAACAAATAGAGTTTCCCTTAACACATGCATTAGTTGTTGTTAAAATAGCTTGTCACAATAGCAGCAGATTCTACTGTTTGTCTCTTACTCAGTCAATGCTGTATCTCTTAAAAAACAGAAGCGGAATCTGGAATGGGATATGTTTTTCCTGCTTGGGGTAACCACACCTCTTTTAACGTGAATATCTCTGCTGCTCCACCGGATCAGTGAGACCAAGGAGCCTCTGTTCCATCTTGTCCAAAATACAGAAAGAGAATAGAGAAAAAAGCACTGAAAAGGGAAGAACATCAGATACTGTAGAACAGATATTTGCTCTCGCAGTAATGACATTTTAACTAACATAAAGAACTTTTGTTTTTCTTCCTCCTGTCAATAAGCATTCTCTTACATTCCACTTTGTTTCTGCAAGCCAAAGCGATCTCTGTCCAAAGGGACAATTCAAGCGGCTGTTAAAAGAAAAAAAAAGAAATAAAGCTGTGAAATGGTTTTCCTTCTTGTTGCCAAAAAAAAAAAAAAAGTTCTCTCATACATTTTTACTGTTGTCCTTGCTGACTGGGGGCAGGGGCTGGAGCTGGCGCGTTGGTCTTGGCTCTGCCACTGACTTACCGTCGGCCATTGATTAAGTCGCTAACGTTCTTTTTATGCTATCATGAGGAGTTACGTGAACATCTTCCACTTCTGTTGAGGTAGAATTTGGGAGAAGCATTATCTTTTATTTTATAATGTGCAGAGTTTAACACAGCAGGGCCATAATCTTGATTAGGGTCTCGATGTGCTGCTATGGTAGAGTTAATAAAGAATACTTGACAGTCTGGAGATGGAGGTGGGGAAGGAAATGAGGCATAACTTTTGAATAGCCCTTAATTCAAGTATCATAGATGCAAAGGAAATCACAAGGTAAAGTCAAACTTTGTTTCACGGGGCAATTCCGTAATCTGTGTGACAATAACAAACACAGTAAAGCATGTCTCCGTGGTTCTGCAGACCAAAATGCCCGATGTAAAGATCTTTTTTACGTAAAGTCAATAGTCTAATTTAAGTATAAGGCTCTCTTATTGTCACTTTTGAAGGTCCTTTATTTGATGACTGTTTATATTCCCTAGATTACCTATTGGCTCCATGAATCTTCATGTCATGAAAGTCATGCTGGCAGTCCAGACAGATTGTCTGGATAATATATTATGAACTCAATTCTTCCCTTGTTTGCCTGAGAATGTTTCGAAAAAAAAATATTTTTGAATACTTCATTTTCCTATTGTTTCTTTCTTCCTATTTGCGCAATTTGCCGTATAATGTTGGTTTCTTTAATTTCATTCAAATATTTCCCTGGATTTGCAAAAGTTAAAATTGAAAAAACAGAGAAAAAAAAAACTTTTTAATTGTATGATTTCCTGCAAACCGGAAAGTGGGTGAGTTTCCTATTAAATATACAGTAAAATGCCATTTTTTTGCATAAACCCGCACACCTGGTAGTACTCAGGTCATGCTAATGTTAGTGTGAGGTTACTGTGGGAACCCGTCTCTGTTTCAATACAGTTGGCAAGACCGCAATCACGTCCATTCAACAAGCACTAGCTCATGTTAATGAGCAATAAACTGCCCTCAGGTATAGAAGGATTTTGAACGAAATCAGATCTGAAGTTCTCCAACTGTCCATCAGGCATTTAACAAACACTTTCTCCTTCCTTGTTCTTGCCAGAGTGTTTTCCTCTTTTCGCATTAGTAGCGTTTTCCAAAGGATGGGTTGGAAGCGTAACCAGCTCCACGTGTAGACTGGAAGAAATTATAATGGCTTTAAGAAGACAGGTCACCTACTGGGACAAATTCTGACTCCACCGGTACATGGGAATCCTCTGGTTTAGTCTGAACGCATTGTGCCGTGACCGTTTCGCTCTGTCTTCGCTTCACCGAGGCAATTTCACAGCGTGACATCTAAAAAAAACAACCAAAAAACCCAAGCGAAAGATAACACAAGACACTTTAAACTAGAACAGGTCAATTAAAAAACTTATTAAGAAGCAGTTAAGGCTCTGTAGTTGCTACATACAGTATTCAGCAGAGAGTTGGTGTGCTGGAGTGGGTCTTTCTTCTCTTCCCCTAGGTATCAGTTACTGTAAGTGCCCGAGGAACACCATGAGCAGCGGAGGCAGCTTCAAAAATACGCGAACAAATTTGAGTAATTTTGCCAAGTGTTGCAAATGGATGGATTTGCCAATTATCTCTCTGTAACTGCGTTATCTGTCAGCAGATTGAGCGGGCAGATCGACGTTAGCTCTAGTCTGCAGGGTGAGAGAAGGGGCCGTTTGCAGGGGATCGGTGCTGGAAGATGAGGCGAGCTGTGAGCTGGTGGGGGCGTCGGTGCCCAGGCCGTGCAGGGCTGCCCGCGTACGTCCCTCGGGATGCTCGTGGGCGATTCGTATTGAAGAAAATGGACACCGAGGAACTCGAAACTGGGTTGTCCTCCAAAGGCCTCGTTCTAGTCCTGCTGAAGTACCTGGGAAACAAGGCGCCAACTTCGACCAAAGCAGGATGAGATGCTAAAACCAGGCTGCGTGGTCTCACAGTGAGGCTCACTAAGGGCCAACAGCACAGCACTTGCCCACAGATGGTCACCACCACGTTTCCGCGCGGCTCACCTTGGCTAAGGGAGTGCACAACGTTTGCACTGTGGCCAGCCTTGTAGCTCCCCGTGACCTGGCTGTCCTGCCCACCAGGCTGTCACTGCTTCTGTTGTCCAGGGGTGTCTGTGGCTGCAGAAGAGATTCCAGGATTTGCCTGTGAGAGAGTGACTGCAGATGATGCGGTCCCACAGCATACGCTTGCAATACAACTTGTGTTGGAACTGGGCCCTCAGGTGCAAGTTGTGTCTTTGGTTGTTGTTGGTACCTGGGGTGGAATCAATGTTTTGCCTGAATCGGACGCGTTGGTTGGTGACAAAAAATTAAAATCTCTAGGGCCATTACAATTCTAATCACTCATTCAAACTATTGCTAAGAAAGTTTAACGTATAGCTTACCGTTGCTGTACTTCATTCTTCTGGTTTTAAATTATATTCCAGCTGCTATGATGCCACTGAAACTTTGACAAATGTTCTTTGCGTGCGGCCCCGATGTCTCTGTGTGTGGCTTTCATACTAGAATTAGATATTTGCCCTGATAAGGTTATGAAGGTGTTTGGGAGCTGAATGAAAAAGAAGGCTATTTATATTTTAATATTTCGGCAGCTTGGTCAGCGTAGGCGAAGCATGGTTGTCACCAACAGAAAGAAAAGATCTGATATTACACAGTGCAAATCATTCAGGAACAAAGTTCGATAAACAAAACAAAAAACAACCCCCTTACTTTAAGTCGAAATGCAAAAAAGGTCAAAAGTTGTTTGTTAGAGACTCAGGAAAAAGACAACAAAAATATATTTTTAAACCTACCTTGGGAAATTAATACCGAGGTAATTTTCAGGCTAGGGCTGGAAACGTAGCACTTTGTCATTTTAGAATAAACACCAAAAACAGATGCCACAATTTCATAAAATAAACATGCAGTGAAAGGGTAACACAGACATTAGCGGCAAACCGAGACAGTGGCCAACGCCGTACGAAGAGAAGGAGCACTCAGTATGGTGTGATGCGCGATAGAAGCCATTAGCCATATGGTACAGTGTGAAGAGGGCCTCTGTGGCTGAGGAACAGTTGTATGTTATGTGGTTTATAAAATAATTATGCAATGGCAAGCAACTCCTTTGTAATTATTGGCTGTTTCAAAATATTTCTGCTAATCTGGAGGCGTTTACTAAGCTGATGGATGCGGGCAGTCTGCTTCCTGCGTCTCCACGTCTGCAGATCGTGCGGTGCATCATCCTACTAAAGGCGGTGACCGTTTTAGGTTTGGCCACAAGAGATTGCATTTGTTTTTCTTTTCTCTGAAAAGCCAGGGAATATCCACATAAAGGCATCGTGGCTTACTTGAACGCATGCCAAGGAAGGACCCAGTTGCTCCCCTTCCGTTATTCATTGGCATCTCTAAAAATCGAAAGCCTATCACCGGAAAACCCTCGTTCTCCGCCACGGTGGATGGCATAAGCTGATGACAATTTCAGCAGATTCGGAGCGTTTAGGTTCTTTGTGCCGTTTATTTCGGGCTTATATTAGAGTCCACAAAGCTATCAGCAACTGAAGAACATCAAACGAATTTCCTTGGTTTAACCAACAAGACGACGGCACTCATTTCCTTTTCCTTTTCTGCTGCTCCTCAAGCCGGCACGTGGAAGACCAGCGCCTGTTAGACTTCTGTAAAGTTTTTTGCTTCGAAAGAGATGAGCACTTTTATTTTTTGCTTCGAAAGAGGAATAAAGTAATAAATAAATAGGTTTTGGGGTATCTATTCAACTGCAAAATCTGCTAGGAAGTGAGACGTGGCACCCAGAGGAGCTAGCGGTGCCCAGCTCCTGGCTCTCCAGCTCTAACAGGGGAAGGGGAGAGGTTACGTGAGTCCTCCGTGTCCTGTGACCCTGCAGGACGTGGAGGAACTGAACGGGAGTAAGGCAGGGACGCGGGACTGCACAGCACCAGCTGGGACACCAAACCTGGTCCCCAGCAGTCAGGCATAGCTACGCCGTGTGGAGGGGTCCGCAGAACATCTCTTCTCTTTCTACCCCTTTGACACGTGCTGCTGGCCACAAAACGCTTCCCGGCTTCCCCCAGTGAACTTCAGCTCTACCGTAAAAGCCCAAAAAGCCCCAATTGTAAAATATGACAGGAAGAGCACAGGAGAGATCAAGGGCATTGCCGGTACAGCGGTCTTTGAACATCCCCTGCCTGTCACACCCACATGGGTCAGCTCCAGCTCCGTCCTGCAGACGGCACAGATCAAACGTGGGTTTTATTGTGTGCATCTGGTGTGTTGCTGTCAGTGCTCTGGAGTAGCAGGGGTGGGATTCCGCTGCAGTAGGTAGGTCTGACATCTAGGTTTGCAGTTTTGGAGCGGGTCCTCAGAGTTTTGGTAGCGCAGGTGACCGGTACGAGCTGTGACTGTTGAACTAGCCTTACAATAAGGACACGTCATCCGAAATCATAGGAACTAAATCTGCCATCTGTGAGGCTTCTGACAAGACTGCGGCGCACCGAAAGAAGCTTCTGGTCTGTGTGCAAGCAGTGCAGGTGTAATGAGATTTTGGGCTGAAAACGTTTTGCAAGGCTGCAGCCCAATGACGTACTTTCAGCCACATTTTAAATGCTGAAAAGGGGTGTGTTATTAAGCATAACGCAGGGGTGTACATCGGGAAATTGCAGTACGCAGAGTAACACCCGCAAACACAGACCCATATATGTGTGTATAAATACCTGCAAGAAAAAAAAGTGATTGTTCATGGATGCAAGCAGCTGGCACGACTGCCGAACCGGTTATTTTATTTCATCTGGTATCACCCGGGAAGATACCACTTTCATTTTTGCCAGCATTTGTAGTGTAAATGAGGAGCAACCTATCGTAAAATGATGCTACTGAGATCAAAGGAAGCAATCCTTACTACCAAGCTAAAATCATTCCGGGGAAATGTTTTTGATTATGGTTAATGATGTAATCAAGCCGGTAAAGCGCCTAGGAGTTGGAGTTGCAGCAGGCGTACAGCCTGCCCATTATAAAGCACCTAATCGGCGATAATACAGAGCGGGGGAAAAGGTGTGATGCGGCAAACAAGGTGCCAGTTAAATGTTTACTCTAATGGCGCACAGAACTGGACAGATTTGATTAGAATACTTATGCCTATCTTCTCGAGAGGAGAACACTGAAAGGCAGAGGGTTTAGCGCGGAAAAAAAAAACCCCAAAAGCCAAAGGTGGAGAGGAAAGGACCAAAAAAGGTCATTTTTTAACATCTTTGATTTCATTCTTTAAAGACCAATTACTTTCCTGTCCCCTGTGGGAGAAAAACATTCTTCTTCTTAATAGCAGAATCATTCTAAGACTTCTCTGATTCATTTTATATTTAGCAGATTACAGTTTTGGAGTCATCAGTAGGAGAGAACCCAGCAAACTGACAGACCCGAAATCATGTCCTTTGATTGTAATTGACAGGGAAAGCGTTTAAGGTAAAGAAAAAAAATATTTTATTCATCTTTGATTACACTGTGATGTGATTTGGTGACATAATACAGCTGTGAACTGAGGCAAGAAAGGCAATAATTCCTACTTGAGGCTTTGACATGATGTAGCCCTTTAGTCTTCTTCAAACCAATGCCTCCAGCTACAATAGTCCCCTTGATGGAGTCTAGACAAATAGATATACAGACTGCGACAATTTACAAGGCAAACAGCTTTAAAATAACATTTCTCCAGGCCATGTGTTTTCGTATCAAACGGCTGATACACATTTTTCTTTATCAAAATTATTAAATCTCGATAATCTATTAAAAAAAAAAATCACACGCTGGAGAAAAATGATTCACTTCAGAAGGGGCTTAAAAGTAATACAGAAAGAAACTATTTTTCACACCTACGAAACAATCGAATCAGAAGCACCCACTAGAAGTGAAAGGCGCGTTTAGGTAATTCCCATGCAGAGGCTTTATTTGAAGTACCCTATATGTCTTATGGATATCTGAACTTTTTTACTTTTTCCTTTGTATTTCATCCTCAAAATATCACTTTAATATTCCTAACAATTTGTTGTGTCAGGATCTTCAGAAGTACTTAACAGCCCTCGGTTTGCAAAGCCCCTGGGCATCTCCGAGGGTTCAAACTTTCCGTAAGGAGTAATATCAAGAAAAAAAAGTGTAAAAAGAAAGTCAGTACAATAAAAATCGTATCATCAATTTTTAGCTACCATAGGTGTGTGATTTCAGATCGCCGCTCTGCGGGCTCCTGGGGGGTGAGCCTGGCTTACATCAGGCACCTAGCTTGGGCTGACCTAGAGAGGAACCCGCCGTGGTGGGCTTAGGCTGGGTATCCAAAGCGACGTACGAGAAGCGCCGTGCACCCGGTTACGCTGAGGTTTTTCGCAACGTGGTTCCAGGAGGTTTCAAATGTCGCGCTCGTTACCGAAATGTTGCCTTACGACGACAAGATGTGGGGAATAATTAAGCGATCGTCCATTTCATCATGGCAAAACGCGGTGCTCGGTTCGTGCACTTTCACGATCACGATCAGTGTTTGCTAATGGTTGGGTTCCCGCCAGCACGTCGGGGTTTTAGACATCAGCAGTTAACCTAAGGCAATAAAGAAAACGTTAGAAAACTCTGTCACATGTTCAGGATGTGTGTTACAGACATTTGAAAAACAAGTAATTTCCTTGTCTTCACAAATGTTTTCTGATGAAACTGCAAATTCAGTAGCTGCCACAGAATCAATTTTTTTTTTATTCGTGCCACTTCACAATTGTTTTTAAAAGCTGTCTTTCTAAAATACTTTGCAAAAGCCTTTCTGTTGTCTCATTTGAGCTACTATAGAAGGTTATGAAAATAAGGTAGCGTAAAGCATATATCCAACAGAATAGCGTTATTTTGTAAGAAGAAGAAGAAGCAAAGTTCATCATCGTCTTAATTTATGGTGAATGTGTAAAGCACTGTTCCGTATCACTGTTCTTTTCACTTTTGTAGTTATTATACGCAGACAAAGACAGCAATGGCAGTTGCGTAGACTGAGGTTCCCATTGCACTGCAGAGCTTCATCACACGGCAGCACCAGCTGAGCTGTCTTCCCTAATCCCTTCTTTTTATAACTGTCACTGTGTCTAAACATCAGTGACCAGTTCTGTGAGTAAAATCATTCCGAATCCCTGCCCTGCCTGCAGAGATTTTCTAAGTTAGTTCAAGTAGCGATGACAAAACTAAAGAAGCATCGCTAACTTAGGCTTAATCCATCAGAAGGCAACTGGGTACGGTTTGGAATCGTACCTAGGTGTTAATGGCTCCATGCTTGATGACCCAGTCCTACAAAATACTGACGTCTGTCCAGGTGTATCCTTCTATGACATGGGGAGTTCAGAACTTCAGATATATGATGCTGTTAAGGCACCTAAAAAAATAAAAAAAAAAAAAAGAAGAAAGCAACAAACCCCATCAGAAAGCTTCAGATGAGCTGAAAACGGTCATCATAACTACAAACATGTAATGGTACACTCAGTTTAATCACAGTGTTTAAGAATTATTAAAAGCAGGGTACTATGTGCATTGTGGAATTAACCCTTCAGTGACCACAGGTCTAGAGCAGTACTTATAAATAGCATAAAGGCTCGACTCTCTACTTGGGTCCTCTACATCCCGAGTTAGAATTAACTAACTGTCTGCTAGGGTGATTCTCTGTGGAAATACACTGCTTCAGTTTGTCCCAGTCTTGAATAATTCCCAGTGCACCATAGCAATGACATTCATGGCCTGCAAAACATTAGGAGGACAGGAAATTCTTCCTCTATCTAGGTGGACAAATCAAGTAAGAGTTTTGGGTTTTTTTCCCCTGTTTCATCATCGATATTACACTTTCAAATTTCTGAATCAAATCCCAGTGAGAGTGGACTTCAGGCTGAACACAAATGTTAGGACAATAAAAAGATTTAATATCCAATAATAACATTTAATCACCACTGCAGATTTTATATTCACACAGAGCTAGATGGTGATATTTTTTGTAATGCTGCGCCCTGCCTATTGCTATGACTAGGTCTGGAGATTCCCGCAAGCACTAATGAAGGTAATTCCACTCAAAATGAGGTATCGTACTTTACTAATACTGCTGCAACATTCAGCGGTTACATATAAAAGTAAGAAATACTGATTAAACTATGTTAGCGTATTTATTTTCTGTTGCGTTTTTTCCCAGTCCGTTTTCTGTTTTCTTTGCAGTACCAAGAAAAAAAAAAACCCTAAAAAAATAAATTTCAGATGAAATTTATAAAGTTATAGTTAAAGAAACATTATCCCTAAAATTACCATTTGAATGATAAGCAATTTTGGGAGTAATTATAGTGCACACTCTACATTCAATGCATTCTGATATATGGATAATTACTCCTGGTAATATGCGTTAGTTAGATTTTATAACAACAATAACAATTTATTGCAAAATTAATTCCTTGGCACAATTTAACATTTATTGATGTGAAGTCAAAGTGAATTGATTTTATTGCAGACCACTTGTGATACGCTTTCCCTATGCTCCTGCCCTAATTGGTTATTATAGGTCATTTTGGTATTTAGTTTTAAAAATAAATTAATTTGGTACCAAGGTGCATTTAGTAAAATGGCAAGATATTTACAGCTCATGTGGTTTTATTTAAATAAAAAATGGTAAGGTAATGCAATCATCTTTGGTTATAAAGTGATGGGTGAATTGAAAACATTTCTGAATCAGGTCAATGGTGGTGATGATTAGTGCATTGTTAATCAAGTTGCTGAGATTGCTATCAAAAGCTTTATCTCTTTCACTCAGACTGGTGAGAGGATCATGAATATTAAAGAGATTCAAATAGATCTGCACTCATGTAATATGGAGCACTACAAATGAAAAGGCTAAATGAACCCAGACTGTGACTTTATGCACCGATATATCTCTTAACTAAAGAGGAATGTCTAATCCATTTCTATACTGGTATGAGGCTACGTACATCGCAAGCGTACAGAGTGTTTCACGTACCATATTCATTTTATGAGCTAAGTGCTTATTTACTGCCTTATCAAAGTGAAGAAAAAATAGCTGCGGAGAAGGTGTTTTTTTTCCAGGATAGAAACAATAGCTACTATAGGGCAGACTTTAATTTCTACACCACCAGTAAAAATCCGAAGCAGCGCACTTGAAATCAGCAGCCTCATCTCAATTACGGAGCCCTTATTTTGTGCTGACTCACCTGGAATTAGGATTTGGTCCAGTGTAGAGCTTAATTATATGTCTGGAATGCATACTCACTTCAAGCCTTAGGGGAGACGTAACAAATAACGTACGTAACCGCAAATGGGTGGTGGGAATATGTGGACGGTGGAGGTCCGAGACCTGCCAACGTGCCGGCGTGTGCTTAACTGTGAGCTCCTGGGGGACTCCGTGGGTGCTCGGATGGACTGACCGGCGAGACAAGGCTAAGCAGGGTCGCTTTCGCAGGCTCAAGACCTTCACTACAACCGGTTCTTCCTAATCGGATATAGAGGACAAAGCCCCCAGACGAACAAAGCAGAATGAACCAAAGTCTGACTTCATGCTTATGTCTATTTAACAACTAATAATAAGTCAGAAAGGAGTCAAAGCGCCAGAAGCTCTCTTGCCAGGGCAAGATACTCGTTGTAGAGTGAGTTCTTTTAAAATTGGTTTAAATAAGTGCAGAGACTACTTAAATTGTTATGTGTGTAGAGCCCGTAGAGGTACCTTCGCACGACAGCAGTCTGTAGCGTGAACACACCTCGGTTTGTCCCTGATGTGCTGCTTCTCCGGGAGCAACGGCGTTGGGGTTCAAACCTCCTCAGGGTGGCTAACGGAGAGAGGTGAATTCTTACAAAATTGCCACTTTACGGGAAGGACGTGGAACTGAGGCGCAGTATAGTCCTATGTAGTCATCCGGGTAGTTTACTGTCTCGTCAGTACCCTGTGGCCATTTGTGATAACGCTGTTTCTAGTCATATACAGTTCAAGTGATTTACGTAGAATTTACTAAACGTTTACTGACGTCAGCAGCAGAGATACCGAGACTTTAAAAGTTCTTGCAGGTAATCCTTGTTTTGCACGTGCACCATGAAGGATAAGCTGTTTTGGAGTGGATGAGTATATATAGACAAATTATGTAGTGAGTGTGTGACTATACTCAAAATCATATAGTCCTGCGCTGGTGGGACCTAATACACAGCGTAAGAAAACTATTACTTATTCTCTGTATTTCACGTGCAGCCATGGTTTCCTCTGCGTAGGGCGTAAGAAATAAAATATATGGCACTGTGTGAATGCCTTCCAGGCTCTGAAAGTAAACACCATAGAGCTCTCGTCACCTCCTCGACATCAGGAGTTTTTATCTTTTATTCTGGGAAGACCACGTTAAGGGGTGTATTTTATGCTTTGGTCTGAAAACGCTGGGATTCCCAGAAAAGATCACCTCTTTGAGGAAGGAGACACGTCACTGTGGGTGAGTGGTCAGGAGAGCTTTGTCCTCCATATTCCTAACTCCAGTTTTTATGTTGGTTTCTAGAGAGCTCAGTGGACTGGAGAACTCTTGGGAGGTCATCCATGGTGGCTTAGGCTGATCTGATGGATGGCTTTAAAGATGAGGAGTAAGACCCTTAATGTAACGAAATAGTCAATGAAGAGGCAGGCAGACCTCGTGGTAGCTTGTCCTATTAAGTGAGCTTCTAAGTAGCTGGAACTCTTCAGGTCATTTATTTATTGCCAAAGCTGCTGTAACACCAGAGTCTTCGGTGAATTTGCCCTTATGTTCAGCAGGGCTGGATGTAGCCCAAAGCACATAAATTTTCTTTGCAGACATTTGCGTTCTAGACCCGCTGATGTGCTTACCCCATCCAGGGGGGTTCTCACTCATGTGCATCGCCTCCCTGGCACCTATCTGACTCACGTGCAATTGGGGCAAAGTTGTGTCACCACGCACCTTCCCCTTGAAAAAACCAAAGACACTTAAAAACAAATCAATAAAAAGATGAAACTAAAACGCAGCAAGTTTTCCACACATAAGATGTATTTTGGAGAGTGATACAAATGCATTGCACAATAAATTATATATATATATAATAAGTAGGATCGCTATTTTTTTGCCTGATTTATCCTGGTTCTTATTCAGCAATTGAAATTAAGGTGAACTCTGCTAAAGCTGGCAGAATTGAAGCGGTGTAAAACTGATGTACGTGAGTGAATGGTAGGAATTGTGTCCCAAGCCTAGAACATGCTGAATCAACATTTATGTGTGATTCTACCTGAAGAACACTTCTGTCTCCTAAGTGCTAAGGTATTTGAAGTCCTATTGCAAATCCACAGAGCAAGAGACTGCTCACATTCAATCAAACAGCGGAAATAGTTATTGGGTACATAAGCAGCAGTTTGCAAGGGGAAAAGGGGAGGAGGGAGAGACTGGATGATCGTTCCTCAGGGCAGCCGCGATCGTCTTGGGTGTTTCTGGTTAGAGCAGGGTTTTAGTGTACCTTTATTTTAAATCAGCATATTTCATATATTTGACTAGGGAAAAGCTGAAAACCCCTCTATGCTCTGCAGAGGGGTCCTTAAAAGATGAAGAACAAAACACAAACGTAACCTGAGAAGAAGGATTATTAGTAGATGGAGGAAGTTGATATTGTCAGTCAAATTACAGCCCTATAGACGTTCCGGGATGGCTTTGAAAGCACTACATTTGTAGAAAAATGAAAAAAGTGGCTAGAAAACGTTGATAGTGCTTGATCAGCTCTGTATCTGTTCACTGATACGTGCAACTGTTTGAAGTTTGTAAAAAAATATAAGTTCTGTAGTTATACTTAGTCTATAGTCTGATCTAAAGATGTCTGCAGGAAAAATGTTTCCTTTGCCAGAGACATTCCCTCCTTCTACCCAGAAGATAAAGGGCTTTAAAAAACAAAAAAAAGTCCACCAGCAAGGTCATAGAATTAAAACCAACTTATTCTACCGCTCTTCAAGCAATGCCCAATGTTGTTAAACAAAGCATTTCACGAGGTGTTGCATAATTATCACGATATCTTATAAGCCATCATTAAGCAACTTTGGACTGAAGGTATAAACCGGCATAAAATAACAAAACCCCGTGGAAGGAATGGAGCTTAAGTGATTGATACTGAGAGCTGAAGTTATATATGTACTTTCTCAAGTTGCATGTTGCTTGAATAAAGCAGATTCATTCAGCTTCTCGAGGACCTGGTTGTGGTCACAGAGGAGGGTCTGACTGGTTTATTTTTTCACAAAGAAACAAATGGCGTAGCGAAAGAGACAAGCGGCATAACTAAGGGAATTAGTTATGTCTTCTCAAGAGGTTTCACTACAAATACACTGCTCCTGAACTCCAGTGGGAACACTTGCAGAGGAATCCGCCTCACGAAGGTGACAGATTGGAGGTGCTAAATGGCACTACCAAACTTCGGGAATTCACGCTTTTTTATGGCATATTGCTACTCAAAACACACAAAAAATACATGTGAAAACCCTCAAATTCAGTGGCATACACCAGTGGATCCTAATGAAAAGAGGTGTATGTCCAACAGTGCAGTAAAATGACAAATGATTTTTAATAGTTCCTTTGGATGGAAATGTCAAAAGATTATCGCAGATAATGTAGTTCTCAAACGTTGCTTAAAAATAGGCATTTAATAAGTTCGGAGCTTTATGTAACCTATGATTTGGCCAAGTCATTGTCCTCTGGGAAAATGAACGACAGTTTTATTCTCGTTCAATAGAAGTGCTTTTCTCGTTGCATCAAAAGGAAGGAATTTATTTAATTTGAAAGGAATTTTCAGAGAATAATCTTAAGTATGACACAATGTCAAAGGAAGCATGGTATTTTGTTGTTCGGTGTTCAGAGGTTAGCAACACCATAAAAGTTGTTTTTATCTGGCGTTCAGGCTGACAGTGTGTGAGTCGGCTTCAGGGCTGACAGAGTTGTGGGTCACAGCCATCTTAACCGTTGATCCATCCCCCCTGCCCCAAATTTGATCATTTTAGCAATAAAGCAGCACTGGCTGAAATCCCGTTACTCAGCTTGCTTTGAGCACCAGCATCTCATTGGTTTTCTCCTGTTGAACATAGTTCGTTATTTGTTCATCATCATCTGTATGTATAAACATCACAAAATGCTCTTGTTCCGCTTTTCCATGTACAGCTTTTCTCTGGTCAGTACTCCTAGTGTGCTCCTCAGAGGAGTTAGTGTAAGTAAGGTCAGGAGCTCTTATGGAGCTTTCTCCTCCTTTATGTTTTTTTATGTATGTATGTTTTGTATGCATGTGCCCGTTGCCTTCACTGCTCTGTTGGCTCCAGGAGAACAATAAAATACAAAAATAGACGGCAGCAGATAGAATCATAGAATCATAGAATGGTTTAGGTTGGAAGGGACCTTGAAGACCATCGGGTTCCAACCCCCCTGCCATGGGCAGGGACACCTCCCACCAGCCCAGGCTGCCCAAGGCCACCTCCAGCCTGGCCTTGAACACCTCCAGGGATGGGGCCTCAACAACCTCTCTGGGCAATATAGGTGAAGACTATATCTGGTTGCCAAGGCCCCTTTCTGTCCCTTCGTGGATCTCGGGACAGGACAGCTAACGCTGAGACAGCATCTTGGGAAGCGGTGACCCCTCTGACGCCCGGCTGTGCTGCGGCCCTGCTACGGGGCGGACAGGAGACAATTTTCATTCCTAAAGACAGACAAATAATCTTTACAGAGCGTTTTGTTCCTTGCCGGTCTTGTTTTGCGTGGTGAGACCCGACAGCCTGCAGGTGAGCAAGAACTGGAGGGAACGGCAGCGTGACATAAAGGAAAGCATAATGTCCCAGTGTGGACAGTGCAGGTGTAATGGCATTGCTGACAAATGAAAAAATGCTAAACCAGCTAGTGATAAGTGAGCAAAGAAGAAGAAAATCTGAGCCTGAACTGAAATGCTGTGGAACACCACAACGAAATTATTCCTCCAGGGTCCAGTTCCGCCTGTGAAAGCCGCCAGGGCCCGTAGAAAGAGCGTTCTTATTTGCAGGCAAGGGCTGTGACACTTCCCTGGTCATGAAAATCCATTTCTGTTCTTTGTTTTTTGTTTTGTCTTTTTTGTTTTGTTTGTTTTGTCAAAGCATTAGCACATGTATTGTACGCAAAAACAGGGTTAAGCCTTTGAGCGATTATTTTCTTTAGCAGATGATGTCATCTCGTCAATAGAAATTTGTTGAGCACCAACAAAGTGATAGTTTACAAGAGCTGGACTTCTGAGTTTAAATGCGTGTGTAGAACTGAGGGCTTTTTTTTTCTTCCCCCCCCCAGCACTGGCGATACTTTAAAAAGTCTGTTTAATCCATTCTGTCAGCAGTCTCATGAGCTGATGCCTCTGCTTTGGGCTTGTGTTGGTTCTTTGGCCAAGCCTTAAAGCTTCATGGTTTTCGCACTGGAACAGAAGCTTTGATGCTCGTGAATGCTGACTGCATGAAGTAAATAACGGGAGGGGGGTTTAAACTCCTTCGTTTTTTATTAAGCCTTCCGATCACATATAAAACTGAAGGCAAAGAAAAAGTCACATGAAAAGGAAATAAAATCCTATAAACTGAGAATATAGTTAATGTTTCTAATCCCCATATCGCACATCCGGAGTCTGTTTCCGCTCCACAGGAACGGTTATCCGGACATTCCTACCTCACTACTTCTAAAAAATAAAATAATTCTGCGGCAATCGGTCTCCTGATCTGGGGATACACATTCAGCTTTCATTGCAAAGAGGTCGACATTGCAAAGGCTGAATGCTTAGTTTATGGAGAGGGAAGGAAAGAAAAAAAACAGTGCTCATACTTCAGGGATGAGCCAAGGGATCCAAATTCAGTTTGGATATTTTATTCAGTTTGATATTTCAGGGAGGCGTAGTGTTCCTCTGTGTCACAAGAGGTGTGGTTTTGCCTCACTGCGTGTAGTTTACACGCGGAACTCACTGTCAAAGGACGTAACTGAAGATTGAGAGATTCAAAGTAGGATGGAGTGTTTGGAGAGGAAGAAGACTATCACGACATACAATGACAGAAGTATTTAAAAAAACCCCACGTGAGAAATCTTGTGCTTCACAAGTTACGTTCTGACTACTGGGGTCTCGTGGGAGCAGCCTCCGTGTCTTCGGGCTGCGTTCTCTCCCTGCGGTGTGGCACCGGCAACTTCACCGTTACTTTACTCGGAAGGACTTCGATGCACCCTGGTACGCTTCTGCCAATGACACCTGGCAGAAACCCCGCGAAGGGCGTTTGATAGCGGTGTCATCAGCCTTTGGCCTGGGCCCTCCTGAGCCACGGACATCATCAAACCCAGCAAAAACTATAATCGTGAGCAAATCTGGGCAAGTACAAGACTAAAAGAGTAGCCCTAACTGTTCCTGATAGGCAGTGACAAATAGAACCAATTAGAGGATGGCTGCCTCTGTCAAAAACGCCCCAGACAGAACTTTGAGGGAGGAAAAAGAGGACATATTAAAAAACAAAAAAAAGTGGGCACGTAGTAGCCGCAGCAAAGGAGTGATCACATCCCCAGGGGTTTGAGATGATGATGGTGGGGACTGTAGTGCCTTCCCATGTGAAAGGAATAGAAATGATGTTTTAAATATTTGGTTGATTTCTCTGCTTTTTTTTTTTTTTTTAATTACCTCCTCCATTTTTTTTCTTTTTTTCTGAAAGTTAAGGGGCTGTTAGGAGAAGTGGAGTGCAGAAAATAATTTCCTCTAGCTCTGCTTTGGGGTGCACAGGAGAAGATGATGGTTTTCTTGTGATGGACCATTTCTTTTCCTCCAGGTCTCTCAGAAAGCTGGGATTTAGCTTAACTAACACTCTCTGCAGCTGGTGGTTCTGCTCTGGTACGTCTTTCTATTTCCACAGGCCTTTTCCGATAGTCCAAGGGGTTAATAGAAATCTATTAAATGCCGTTAAAATACATTTCGTGTGTTGTGGTGGCTGTTCCCCGGTGTGAATCTCTTATTATTTTACTGACCCTTTTAGACATCAGCTGCTCCTCTTGTACTGAGCATTTGTAATCCCTCTGGTTCGCTGGTGTCACCGGCACAGCAGTGAGATTACTGAACCTTTGGGCTTCTCTCTTGTTCTATACATGTCTTAAGAATTCCACGAGTTAAGTATCGCTGCTGGGCCAAAACAGGTCTGATCTTCCCTTTGCTGGTGGCCACGGCCCCCATTCCTGCGCTCATAGGAGCCTCGAGAAGGAGGAAGAGAGTGTGGGTTTGCAGAGCTGGCGGCCACGGCCGATTGCTCAATGGAGGTGATTCGCTAAAAATGCTTTTCTTATTTTATTTTGATTCCAGTTATTTTCTTTAGTTTATTTGCTTGAGGCTGTGTTCCCTCCTCTACACAACTACTCTTTCATGCCCTCTAATGGCATTCTGCTGAACTTCACAACGAACGTTAGGTAACTATTCAACAAAAATGACTTTTTCATTATAAAGTAGACATATGCTTTGCGTTGTTTGTCACTCACTTGGAAAATAACATACACACCAGTGTACTGTATTTTTACTCGATACAGATCTTAAAACATATTCTGAGGATCTTTTTCTGGCTCGCGCTTCGTGGCTCGCGTGCGGTCTGGCTTTCGCCTGTTCTTTATGCACGGGCTGCGTGTTACAGAAGGCACAAGGGTTGTTTCACGTTGGTGGATGCTGAGGAGACAACGCCGTAGACCTGTAGGGTGAAAGGATACGTAGGATGTACGGAAAGGACGGGATGTAACCTATTAAGAGCAAGAAAAACAGTATTTCTCACGCGGAAGGTTCAAAGAGGTTTTCCACTGCTTCCTGGATGTCTTCATATTTCCCTGGTTCTCAGTTGAAGATATTATATGTGATTTAACCCAAAGCCCACTGCAAGATACAGAGTTTCCGTACCTTCACTGTACTTGCAAAAAATTTGATTTGAAGGCTTTTAAGTTCTTTGTACTCAAGTCTCAGTTCATATGCCAGGTCAGGAAGAAACCTTTAAGAAGAGAATCTTTAGGGTTTTTTGTTTATTTGTTTGTTTTAAATGAGGAAATGACAGTAAAGCAGTGACATTGAGAGGAGTGATAAACGAAAGGGACAGGTTGCTGCGTGACCACGTGGCCAATGAAGGAGTAAAGGGCCCCAGCTCTGTCAGAGCACGTCCCACCATGGAAACCCAGGTGGCATAACGGCCTGAGTGGTTGGAATATTCCGCTCGAGACGATCACGTGTTCGTGCACGGAAGGTTTAGCGAGCTATCTTTGTTTACCCTGTTTCCATTGCTTTATTATTTGCAGGTTGCAAATAATTTGCAGGTTGCGGGTAATTAACACTGCAACTTAGGGCTTCTGTGTCGTCACGGGAGAACGCTCATTTCCACAGATTTTTCAACCAAGCCCTCGTTCTGAATTAATTATTCTGCATCGTTGTAGCTTTGTAGCTCCAGAAAAGCTCCTGCTCGCTCCTTCGAGGGCACGTCACAGCAGAGAGATACCCAAATTCTGTAAACGTAGACTGTAAGACTCTGCTCGCTAAAAATACAGTGTTTTGTGTCTGCGTTGGCGGAGCGTCTCAGTTAGGACATTCTGCTAAACAGCCGTGCTGCCTCTTTCTGTGCCCCCAGAAGTCTTCATTCCTAGACGCCTTGTTATGAGTTGGTACCACTGTGCCCCTCTGAAATGAACGCTGCAGCTTATTGTCTAATTCCCGAAACGTCTTTAATATACAGAAAAAAAAACCCATACGCTGCAAATATACGGGTGACGGAAATAAGTTTGGTCACAGTGTTTTTTTTGCTATTACCGCCTCCGTTTGCAGAACATCAAGATCTGGAGGACAAGCTCAGCAGGTGTTGTTGTCATTGACCTTAGTGGTGGAAAGATGTCACCCAGAGCGTTTCACTCTCTTTTGGGCTGTCTAAAGCGGTCTGTGTGTGAGCTTGAGCTTCTCAGGCCGCTGTTGGGACTGCGCTTTTCTGCTCCTCGAGTTGTCTGTGGCTTTTGCAGAGGGCGTTCACGCGCTCTCTTTCCTATATTTGGATGAGTTTTTCTTTGCTTGTACTTCACTCAAGAAAGAGGATGGTTAATTTTCTACCAGGGCAAAGATCAAGATTGTCGGTCTTCTCCAATACTCCCAGAAGACCGGTGCTTTTGTAAGGTTCCTGATCCTGATTATTCAATTTTTTTTCCATTTTTACTATTTTTTTCTATTTTTACTATTTTTTTCTATTTTTACTATTTTTAACAAGTTTTCTAGAGTGTATTCTGCTGAGTAAGCAAGGTGCCTACAGGGTAACTTTTCCTCTATAGGTATCACACTGCTTTATCTGATGCTTCCAACTTTCACTGTCACATTTTCTGACTTTTAAAGTAAGGAGGTAAGAGTCTAAAGCAGTACTTTTGTGCTCCACTGGCAAGGAGCAAGCAAAACATTTCACTGGAGCCGTGTTGCTTTCAAGTTCCGTCTGCCTGAACCCCTTAAACGGACAACGTTTTGCATCGGAGGATGCACAGTAATAACACAGCAGTGCTCTCTTCCTGGCGGCCCCAGAAGAAGTGGGGTTTCGTAGCGAGGAAGGGAAATGTGTGTTCCCGGACCTGTCGTGCGGTGGGAGGGGATCAAAGGTGTCAATTCAACGAACTTCTCTGACTGTGTGTCAGATGGCCCAGTGGCAATCTCACCCCCTCCCTGGCTGACAGAACATCTTGGTGTGTGTTGACTGTTTGGCTGAAGTGCCGCCTTTGCGTGCCGGCCTGAACAGGTTGAGCAAACTTAAAAATCTATATATTTCACGCACAACCCCCGCCCTTCTAAATGCCCATCTAGTGCTACTGTCTTTCTAAAACCATAAGGGCTCTCTGGATTTCCAGGACAACTCAGGGTCAGGGAGAGGAGATAACACGTCAAATGCGGCTTTCCGAATTTAGCCGAAGATGCTCCCGCTCGTTTCTAACATTGGCTTTGGTGCTTGTGTCCGTGTGACCGGGTGCACCTCCCAGGAGTTGTCCCCTCCCAGTCATGCCTGAGCCATTGCTCACAGATATTCACTTAAAAACTCCACAAAAGAAGCAGTGGTTGAACACGCCGACCTTGTCTGGCGCCTCAAGGGAGCGCTTGGAAGCTTGCGGTAATTTAAACAGCATAGTGTGGGATGATGGTAGCAGCGATGATGTTGTATGCAGCCAATTTTGAGTATGTTTGTGAGATTAGAAGGCACATTCTCCCTCTCATTAACTTTTCACTGACTTTATAAATGAAGACTTGATAAAAAAATAATATTTTGACATGCAATAGGTGCTTCAATTAAAGTCTGACAGACTCAATGACTGTTCTGTACTAGGGTAATGAAAACAGGATTTTTATTTGAAATTCCTGATAACGATATGAAGGCACTGTTCTGACTTTTTCCCCTAAAAGCCTTATTTTAGAAAACAATTAATAAAATCAAAGTCTATCTTTTCCTTCAAATCCACTGAGGTTAAAATAGATTAGCATTCACTTGGTTCTCATTGTATACCAGAAAGCTGAACACATTCTCTCTCAAACAGCAGGGGAAAAGTGAAGAAAACACAATTTAATTACAGTGTTAGTGTTAAACCCAGACTAGTTAGGAATGAATAAGTGTTTCTGTTGAAATTCTCTGGGTTCAGAGATTTATAACTTGGTGATAAGATTCTCCTAAGGCAGAATCCTACTGCACAAACTTAGCTCGGAAACAAAAGATAGATACTTTTCAGAAACTGAGATGTAAAAACTGCTAAAAAGGCAAATGAGAATCATATTAATTTTATTGCAGTTTCATGATTTCAGATCCATTTTATTATCAGAGCAGGAATTTTAATTTCTCTACAGGCTTTCTGCGGCACTCAGCATTGACTCAGCTGCTGTAAATTGCATTGCTCCACTGAAGTCAGTAGACCAATAGTGTTTAAGCTGTAAATTTAATACAGATTTCCAGAGGTATCCCACTCCCAGAACCTCAGCTCGCTTCCGAAAATCCCAGATGTTGTAATGACCTACTGATGATGTGGCCTTCACATTTTGTCGAACAAGAACTCATTCTTGAGGAATCTGCGATGTGGAATCTCTCAAAACAAATCTTCAGTTCTTTTCTGATTTTTTTAAAAAATTTTTTATTTTTTTTTATTTTTTTATTTTTTATTGTCCCCGGGTCAGGGAGGACAACCTTACCTCCTTGCTGCTGAGGAGACCCATCTAGTACGTGAAAGGTTTGACTGCCCTCCAGCACAGGAGGGAACCGGACACATTCCTTGCACTGCTTCAGGACGAGCTCTAGCCAGCCAAGCAATGCTTTTTGGGGCAAAATCTCTCCTACTTTAGAAACCCGATCCCGAAACAGCGTTTAGACAGACAAGCACCTCAGCTGCATAGTCTCTGAAATTGACAGGTCACTATTGAGATTTATGTATCCAAATAACTTTTAAGATCAGATGCACACACGTGCTATTTTTAAATGGTGGGGCTGTCCATTTCTCAAAACTTGAAAATACTGGCATAGTTTACAAACTTTCGGTTTTGAGTTATGTAAATACCAGAACAGTGGTGTAAACCGACACTTTCCAACAACGGCAGGGTCCTGTGTTTGAGGCATTATGGTTCTCCTACATAGGAAAGACGTTTTTCGGAAATCCTAACGCGCTGTTACTCTGTGCAGCTTTTGCATTCCCTAGCTAAATACATAAATAAATAACCAACCAACCTGGAATAAATGAATTAAGTTTTGGCTCCCTGGACTCATCTAGTTGAGCTATAGTGCAGAGAAATAAAGATTAGGTGATTAGACTCTTATTATTTTAAGAGTTATTAACATTTTAAATAGTAACATCAGCATGGGTCATCAGGAGCTGATGAGCTAATTTGGGCTCTGGCAACTGCAGAGGCAGAGCCGAAAGAAAC
The DNA here is from genome assembly GCA_008711295.1 of Anarhynchus alexandrinus. NCBI lineage: Eukaryota > Metazoa > Chordata > Aves > Charadriiformes > Charadriidae > Anarhynchus > Anarhynchus alexandrinus. Next base: position 1,164,800 of record VUYV01000189.1, on the reverse strand, counting down.
AAACCGAAGATTGTTCCCGTCAGCATCACAGTCCCTTCTTTATCCTGGGGGGGAGAAGGGGAGAGGGTGACCCATCACACCCATAAGTGACTTCTCCCGTCTTCTCCTTGTCCGGGTCGTTTTTGCACAAATCTCTGCAAACTTTAAAAGGGCAGGGTAGGAGAGCAGTGACCTAAACTAGGTTCCCTCCTTTTGGGCTCCTGGAGGAGACTGGAAACCCTCCAAATAACTTTTAAGAGATTTGTTTCCTTCCGCGGAGGGCCGAGCGGGAGGGATGACACCCATTCCCCGGTGAGATCGACTAGACTTGTCATTCCCTAACGAGTCTATTTAGGCTTGTCAGAAGTTGATGAGCTAATTATGGCTCATTAGATGTAGAGGAGTCTATATTTAAGCTCATTTGGGGTTGGGATGGGAAAGTTAATAACATAGTTGGAAGTAGAGAGAAACTGCTAAGGCTGCAGAGGCTCTTTTCCTAAATCCTGTAAGACTTCCAGGTGCTCCCTGGAGCAGAGTGGGAATGCAAAACAAGGTGAACCTTCAGCGGGAAGCGGGGAAAAAATGGTGTCACTTCCTCAATTCCCCCCTTTCCAGAATTTATATGAGAAATAGTGCAGTAAAGAATGAGATAAAGAGCGTAGAACGAAGGCCACCCCCGGAAAATCCAATGCCCGTTATGTTTGAGTACACTTCAGGCTGGGTGAAGATGAGCAGGTCCTCTCAGAAACACTGTGGTTCTTAGAACTCTTCAGGACTACAGCAAAAATCCTCCCATTTAAAATACCAATATTCCGGGTCAGAAAAGCTTGAAGCAAATTAGAGGCTTGTATTACTGTATGACTTCACAAACATTTCATCTTATCAGTACACACAACGAAAACAGTATTTTCATGTTTCACTTATAAAAGGGGTTGTGCTGAGTTTGGCCTTTTATGGTCTTTCATCTTCCACAGGAAAAAAAACCTCTCTGCTTTCTAATTTCCATACCAGGAAAGTTGTATATTGAGGCAACCGCATAACTATTTGATCTTGTGTTATTCTCGGAGTGTTCAGCGCGTCTGCACTGCGAGTCCTCAACCCTTTCTGAGAGCCACAGTTGCTGAGTTTTTAACAGAGACATCCCTGCTCCAAAATGCTCGCTAAACGTTAGCGTCCGGGGAGATCTTATTGCGGCCTTCCAGTCCCTAAAGGGGCTCCAGGAGAGCTGGGGAGGGACTTTTTACTGGGGCATGGAGTGATAGGACGAGGGGGAATGGCTTCCAACTGGAAGAGGACAGGTTTAGATTGAACATGAGGAAGAAGTTTTTCACTGTGAGGGTGGTGAGGCACTGGCACAGGTTGCCCAGAGAGGTTGTTGAGGCCCCATCCCTGGAGGTGTTCAAGGCCAGGCTGGAGGTGGCCTTGGGCAGCCTGGGCTGGTGGGAGGTGTCCCTGCCTATGGCAGGGGGGTTGGAACTCGATGGTCTTCGAGGTCCCTTCCAACCTAAACCAGTCTATGATTCTATGATTTAATAAGTATTATCAAAGACAAAGTGAAACAGAGCAAAGAATAAAAAGTGACCTGGCTAAGCACAAGCAAATCACACTGTTTCTGAGTTGGTTGTAGTGGTTGAAACACAGGTCAAGGCGCTCAAGTAGTCAGGATGGGTTAGTTTAAGAAGGACCGTAGTGGTCTCTGTGCTTTCAGAGTCCCCGTGTACCTAACCCATGGCGCCCGCTGCGCCACCCCTCCGGGCTCCTCTGCATGACGCCCAGCAACGGCGTGTTTCACCCCATTTTACAGAATGACTTCTCGTGATGCTACAGCAACGGCACAAACGACAAAATCTGGCAAATTTAAGATAAGAATCTGGACTTAATTTACACCATATTCTTTTGTGTCCCTCTACGAGTGTCTGAGTGTTAGCTTCTGGGTCATTTTCATTTCAAGATGAATCATTTCAACAGATATATTTTATCAATCGATTCTTGAGTGAGATAGCGCGTCCTATAAGCACAACATATGTAGAGACATTTGTGCTTCTGCTTTCCCTTGAGTACTGCACATTTAGGGGCTTTTTCTTTTTTTAGCATCTCTTGATTGTTTTGATGATAACTGCTATACCACTGTATTTGATGTTGATGTCCTTGAACAGATTCATTTAAACTGGTGGAAGTCTATAAGCATAAAAAGCGATATTCCTTCATGAGTAATAACGCCACTGTGTCAGGGTTATTGCATCATTTCTGGTGGAATTGTTTCTCTTAATGCACACGCTAAGAAAGCACTGTAGGTGATCGCTGGTGCTTGCAACTTTAACCCTTTGCAAAAGCGTATTAATTGAAAGCTATGTATGCGAGATTCAGAGGTTTGCAGAGAATTATATTTCATGGGTTTTCTCTGTTTTTTTTTTTTTTATTTTTTAATTGGTGTTTCTATTACATACTTATTCGCAGTTTCTCAAAGACAAGTAAGGAAGGTACAAGTTTGAATTAGCTCGCAAATCCACCGTCGCGCTGCAATTTCATAGGAATTTTGATAAACATCTCAAGTGATTAAAAAAAAAGAAACCAAACATACCCACCCCTACAACTATGAAAATATGCAATTTTTTGTACTGAGCGTGCTTGGTGTACGTAACAAAAAAAGTATCCACACATTCAGGTTTATTTCCAATTACTTTCTTATAAATCTGTACCTCATCGACAACATTGCAGATGGCTTCGCCAAATTTATAGAATAAACTAAAATAACCATGCATACCGAAACACGGGTACTTTTCCCAAATCAGTGATTTGACTGCTAACGCGTTCAGCAGTGTATTTAATTTAATCGTGTATTTCTCACACTTCCCACACGTATGATTGAAGGGGTATGTAGGTAAATTAAGAATAGAATTGGCGGCTTTCTATCCTATTTCTGAATTTTGAGGAAAAGGCTTTCTTGATTTATTATGTTGTTGTGGATATGCTGTAACCTGGGAGGTGTATAAATTATATAGCAAGGAGCTCAGTATTTTGAAGGTTTCTTCTGATATGAAAAGTGGCCATCTTTTGAAATGATGGGCTGTATCATCGCGACGCCAGACTCTAATCTGCTACCAATTTGTGTCAGCTCTCCGCGTTCGAAAAGGGGGCTCAAATCCTCTCTAAAAGTGGGAATCGGCTGAAGGTTTGTCTCGGCTGGGCGAGCCCGCTGCAATTAGGCAGCATGTGAGTGCGTGCCATATGCATTTATTGCTCTTCTGAGCATGTGTTACTTTGATGTGTTAGGTTAGAAATCCAACTCTCTTCCTTGGGCAGCCTTCCTCCTGGGTCTTTATACCGCTTAGCAGTTGAGTCCAGACTTTGAAACACAGCCTAATTTAGAGGCGGATGCTGCAGCTGCTGCTGTCATTTCAGCTGATTTTTTTTTTTATTTTTATTTTTTTTCCCCCTGCTTTGATGTCAGCTTAGAGTCTCGGTCGCCGCATCGGTCCCGCAGCCGCCGCCATTCGCCGAACGGACGCCGCATCGTTTTAAGCGCGTCCCTTCGCCTCTAATTCTGATTTGGGGGGGGAGCTCGGCTCATTCGCAACCTACCCTTGGTTTAGTGAAATGTTGGGTTCTCACGGAATATATCCTTCCTGATCTGGAGGAGACACTAAAATCGCTTTGACTTGTTACGTTTAGTGCCTGATTAAATGCCGATGATACAAGAAGATGGATGTATTATTTTTTTTTGACAGGAGGAGGATGGCATGACTTGCCAGTCCTACCCCATCCTTTGCCTTAGCAGCTGTATGCTATAAAATGAGCTTTTTCCTCTGAAAACCGCCCCGCTCCTTTTTAAGACCTTACATTATCCGTATTTTTCCTCCTCTCCGTAATTCATTTCCTCAACGACGGTACACGCGGAGACATCCCACCTCAATTCCTCTCGTACTTGGGCCATCCCTTGCTCTTCTTTCCGCTCTCCCTTCCCGTGGCCGACGTGGACTCAAGGACTGCCGGAGCCTTGATCCTGTCTGATGCCTTTGGGGAACGCTCTGTCTCGGAGCGGTTCCCGTGCTGGGGCCAACGCCTGCGCATCTTCCCCTTGATTTCGATGGGACTCACAGCCTTCTGAGGCCCCTGTTTGGCTTTTCATCTTCTGTAGCTTAAAGGATATAGACAGATAGTAGTTGTATGGCCCTTTTTAATAACGGAGGTCCTGGTGTCCTCTGCTGTTTGGGCTACTTTTTCTGTCGTACAGTGGTGTTCTGTATCGCACCACAAAAAGAGAAAAAAACCAACCCATCCGGATATACTTGTAGACATTAATTCTGGGCATTTATTTCCTGGTTCTACTCCTATTGCAGACACTTTTGCAGTACTTTTCTCTCTACTATTTACATTTTCTCAAAGGTGCAATAGTGTGGAGTATGTTAGTCTTTCCAGTATTTTCCTTATTATTACTATATTTCGTCAAAACAAATTTTTGTCAAAACAACATTTTTTGCAAGTAGCACATCTTTTTTACTTTTGCAACGATGGGAGGAGGTATTTTCCCAGGTTAGATGCTATTAGCAGATAGGAGAGACAGAATGAAACAATTTTGAAGAAGCAAGAGGTTTAAAATTTAGTAAAGTGAAAGTATAGAATATTTGATTTCAGAAATTTCAAGCATTCTTAATGAGAACACCAAGTGAAACTAAGCACATAAAGGCAATAAAATCACAGTGATTTTTAAACACAGTACAATTTTTGCAGCAGTGAATTCACTCTTATCAGTATTGGTATCGACACTACTGCAGATTATTTAAAAATATTAGAAAAAAAAAACAACAAAAAAAAATCTCCTGGTCTGACTTCACATAATCACAGCTACGAAAGACTTAGTGCGTACAAACAGTCTGATTAAACTCTGGGAACTACACCTTTGTTTGGGAGCTTTTCAGGCAGCATCCTTAGGTTGCTGACTCTCTCTTTTTTTTTAATGTGGGCTTGACAGGAGAGCAGGGGATTGGGAATGTTTTCTTTGTAGTGACAGAAGCTCCTCGCTGCTCAGCCTGTTAAAGAGAGAGTCATGTGGGTGTCAGGACGTCCTTAATCAAAACTGCAAAAAACACGTTTCGAAAGTTGAGAAACGAAACAAAAAGTCTTCACCGCAGGTCAAAAGCCAATCTGGTGCGACTTAATTTTGAAAGAAAGACATTTATCCTTTTTAACTTCACAATCAGAAGACCGTTCACGCCAATGTCTGAGAAAGGAAGGACTGTCCGTGATGCTTCTGGAAGAGCAGCTACAGTGTCAATTCCAATAAACTCTGCCCCAGTGATGAGAAACTGAGCAGCTGATGGTACTGGAGCTATAAATGGGTTATTGGAGGTCTGGACGAGTTGGCAGTGTGACGGGAGGTAAAATTTTTACCCTATTGCACCGTCTCTTGCAGCAAGACAGATGAGGGATAAAAACATATGCAGAGATTGCTCAAGTTTAGTCTTCGCTTCAAAACAGCTGTTTGTTTGGTTTTTTTTTTCTGAGATATTCTGTTTTCACAAAAGACACCACGAAGAGGGAGGAAGGCTCCGGCACGGGATGAGCGCGGTGAACCTGGAGGTTTGTCAGATGACGCTCTCCTCAACAGCCTGACTTGAGGAGGGGGTAAAGCTGTATCACACCGCGGCAGTACCCANGACTGTTGGCTGGGCCGGGAAATTGTGAAAAAGCGTTCCTGGGCTGCCGCTGAAGCCGTGGCTCTTGGCAGCCCCACAAAACAGGCTGGGAAGCAGTGGACTTTTTTTTTTTCAGCATTTCAGGCGCTCAGAAACGCGCGGTACGCGGGGGTGGCACGCCGCCGGGCAACGGAAGGGCAGAGGGAGCGCCCGGCGCAGAAAAGCGTCGTTTCAATACTGGTGGTAGCTCCAGAAAAAACTAAACAGTGAACAACCGCCCATGCGTGACAAGCAAAATTTGCTAGAGAAACGTCAATAGGATTGTGTTTCTACAGAATCTGCTCTTTCACTGGCAATGAAATGCGTTACAATAGGTCTGGTTAAAACGTTTTTAGAGTGTAATTGCTTCCGGATTAAAAAGGTACACGATGATTAACATTAAGTGTACAAATAATGAGCGGGAGTCAAGACAAAGTATATTGCTGGGAACAAATCCAAATGCTCATGTTCTGAAATCCTGTATGAAATGAAGTGTCCATATTCTATTTTGCTGCAATCTCAGGGAAACTCGCCTGTATTCCATGAAACTGGAACACAAAAACCACCAGGAATTGGTCTCGGCAAGGTGCGGAATAATTTCCATTCTTGACGGTGTCCCGAGAGTCTCCCAGAGCCTCCAGAGATCCGCCCTAACGAGAAGGAATATGACCTTACCGTATCAGGGCTTCGCAACAGTCAAAACCTAGCTTGACCTTCAACAGCAAAGCGCGTCCCTCAGGCTAAATCCTAACAAGTCTTGCCTTCAAACCAAGGCAAAAGGCCAAAAAATGCTTATCCGGGGAGCAGCGCTAGAGCGGGAAAATGAGAGGATCTTTTTTTCGGTTGGCAAACATCGTAGTTTGACCTCTGTGTTCTCGCTGTGCCAAGCCATCTAATCTCCGGGAGGCAGTCCTCCTTAATCTGCCAAGTGGCAAGCTGGCTCGCTACCTGTCAAGACCGGGACGCGCTGCCAAGCGTTTGGATTAAGGTTTCGATGCGCGAGATGACATACCTCGCGCCGAAAGCAGGACGGACGGCGGTGAGTCACAACCAACGGTCTGGTGCTCCGACGCCCTGGGGACCCATCCTGCATCGTACCCGCTCACCGAGCACTGGGGCAGCGGGTCTGCGGTTTTCCGGTCCGTGGGTGTCTCGAAGGACGCAGGGAAGGTACGGTCTACATAATAAACAACAATGAAGGGAAATGTAATACTTCATCAGCCAATATTAAGCAAAAAAAATTAAAAAAAAAATAAAATCATAGAGCAATTTCTTCTAATAGTAGGAACCGACGATTTAATTTTTTAAACTCTCCTTTGTAGATGCCTCTTTTTGTTAGGTTTTTGGTTATTTTTAGACAAATTCAGATTTTGAAGAACTGCTTGGTAATGTAAAAGCTCATTAACAAGTGGTTTTAGAGAGGCTGCGTTAAGAAGGGAAAATTTTTGGGCAATCAGAAATTCCTCAATCGTAAATTCTTAAAAACTAATAAATTCGTTGTAATTAATTAAAAACAATCTTTGCTACCCGCTGATCGTTACCTGGAACTCATTGCAGGTAAACGCTGCTTCTTTCTGAAGAATCTTTCTTTTCCTCTGGACTTTTTTATCTTATATTCAGGTAGTTATTTAAATTTTCCATTTCACTAGAAAAAGTGGTTTTTTTCCATGGATTCACTAAAAAATACATGAAAAGACCTATTAGCCTGTGGAGGAAGAAAATCAAAAGCAGCGTTTTTTATTGCTGACTTAAAGAATTAATTCTTTTGCAAAAAATCCTAAATTTATTAAAATGTGTATGTATTTTGTAGAAAATTAAAGTATATAGTCTTTTTTTTTTTTTTTTTCCAACATTATTCTCCCTTGAGGGCTGCGATTAACCTGTTGTCTAAGAGAAAGAGCACACGTCTTTGTGAAGAATGAAAGGTTTGTTTTGTCTTTACGCTGGTCGGAATGATCCACCCAGTCTCTATTTCTCCTTTGCCCCCATTTACTTTTTACTGAGGTCGCCTTCAGTATGGTTAATAAGCAGCAAGATCATCAGTCACTTCAAAGTGCTTTCGCATTCCGTAGTTTGTTTTCTCTGCAGTGAGCAAAGGGAGAGACGATCTGGTAGAAATCAGTTACATTACGACTCATCTTTTAAGTGACCTTCTTCAGAGGCCTTTGGGTAGCACATGGGCTTTCCATACCGTCACGTGTAGCAGTTGGCTGGCAAAATAGCCTTTCCCGCGCCATTCCTCGGCAATGCTGAAAAGTCATTAAAGGCTCCGCGCAGAGAACGTTTCAAGCCCAGAGAAGTAAAATTTCTCCCGAACAACGATTTCGTTTCCATTTGGGTTAAAGACAGGTTACTTTGCGTTTCGACTGCTGACTTCATGAGGAAAAGCTGAAGTGACTTCAGTTATGGTCTTAATGTGATGAAGCCTTTTCTTTCTTCTCTCAACCAAAAAAAAGGCTGAACCACAAGATGAAGGCCAGACAGCTAAAAGGCATGGTACTTCTTCCTCCTTGATGTTACACATCACATCTGCTCTCACTGACCCCAAAACTATACGGCCATTGTGTTTCACTGGTGGCAATTTGCAATCCCTTAAGCTAATCAAGGCTTTGCACATTTAGGGTTATTAAAAGAAGAATCAAGCGCGTGGAAAAGAACCCAGGGTATCCCGATCCTGGTAGGCAGAATTGCCAACATATCCCCTGAAAAGTGCAATTTCTTCTTAAAGATAGCACTCCTTGATTGACTTTGGTCAACGGGGATAGACTTCTTTGCTTCTTAATAAGCATAAAGAGTACTCCCGTGCTCCCTCACAAGGAGGACAAAATATCTCTCCCCTCAGACTCACAAGATGCTGGATTTTCTTGAAAGCACCGACAACATTCCCTTGTCATTCTGACAAGATGCTATGTCCAACACTGCTTGTGTATTCCCTTCTGTTCCCACCTCTTCCCTGAAGCAGTAGTGGTGGTCCTGCTGCATGTCTCACAGATGTTTCTTCCACTCGACTCCTTGGTTGTTTTTCAAGTGGCTTCTTACAGCAAATGTTTCCATGTGTGTACGCTCCTTCCTTTCTGCTGACACCTTTTCTTTCTATAAAAACAATCTGCTGCTGTCTTTCAGATCTAGAGAGAGACCATCCCGTACCACAGATGCTGGTTTTCTTTTTAGGTTCTTTGGCATCGGTACACATGGTCAGCAGGCAATACCTCCCTCCTGTCTGTTCCTCATGACTAACAATGTTGATGTTTTGTTCTTTCAATCTTATTTCCCTCTGTTACCCTTGCACACTCTGGTTTTTTGTGTGTTTTTTTTTTTTTTTTTTTTCCTTTTCCTGTTACTCTCTGCTTTCTTTGTACTAGTGGCCCATATGGGATCTCTTCATCTCTCACTACAGCTTGGAAGAAGAAAACCTCACACATTAACTGTTTTACCCCGGTAACCACAGGCAACTTGTATGCCAACTTTTTCTTGTGCTCGGGAACTGGAAAAAAAAAATAATAAATTCAGCCTGACATTTTTTTTTCTACACACACACACACACACACACACAAGCAAAATTAAATTCACTTTCTACAGCTGCTCCCAGTGCTGGTTACTGACTGACTCTGAAGAGCCATGCAGAGATCAGACGCCGCCATTGAGTTGATTGCCTTTTTAGTTTGCATGCGATGAAAGTTAAGCTAAGGTTGTCAAGTCATTTCCACTCTGAAAGGTATTCTCATTTGCCTGCAAGAATCGCTGCAATCAAAGTTTTTCATATCCAGTCATGACCATGGCCACCAGAAGGTGACTCTGATCCAGCTTGCTTCCGCAATTTTTGGGTGTAAAGACAAATGGAAAAGCCACAAAAAGACAAAACGTCTCCTTCCCTCCCTCCTCCTAACTGCATTATTTGGGGCCAAAATTATTTGAAATTGCCATAGTATAACTGAAGAAATCTGTTCAGTGTTTTGCTGAATAAACGGAAGGCCTTGCAAAAAATAATACGAAAAACAGCCCATAGTACAGAATGCATCGCGATATTTATAGAGGTACACATTTGTGCATATATATGTACATTACACACACATATATGTGTGTATGTATATCAGTGCTGTTTTAGGAGTACGGCAGCATTCACCTAGATAATTCCTTTTCCAATTCTAACTTCCTTTCATCTCTTTTTACATGCAATAATATTTTAATGTTCCTGCCCAAATAGTAGCGCGTCATACAGACAGAACATTTTCAGGATTAGTCTTGAAAAATACTGTGTTCTTTCATTCTACAAAAGAATTAAAACAGGTTGTCTACTTACTTTTTCTGTATTTTCCTGAAAATATTAGGTATATTCTGAGAGAAAACTGAGCAGATCTTTGCGTTGTCATTTGAAGTAGATTTAGGTTTGGAAGTAGATCAGTGATGGTCCTTGACAGCCTTACCTATAAATGTAGGACAATTTTCATTCTTTTCAGGTATATGTATCTCCACGGAGATGCATGAATACTGCCAACTGCATTAACAAATTTGCATTTCTTACCCCTCTTATTCTCTCTCCAGGAACATTTGGTTGAGCACATTTTCACACAAAAGTGTTCTCTGACAATCTTAAAGCTCTTTTTTTTTTTTTTTTGATGTGGATAATGGAAACAATATTATATGATTTCAGTAAGTCACAAAAGGCAGAGTCAATTATAGGTGCAGACTATTCAAATTTGTATTCTTCACTTCCAGACATACGGACCAAAACGGCCTAACAGCAGGACCCAATCATGTGACCCGATGATATTAACATAGGGTGTCTTCGCTTTATGCTGTAGTATTATTTAGGATTCGTGGATGTCTTCTCAGCTTCAGCAGGATGCACGATTGCCGAGCAGCTGTGAACTGCAGCGTGTAGTGCTTTAGGAACGGCACAGAAGGTGCAGGAGTCACTCTGCCTTAGCCTGAAGTTTGGGAAAGTCTAACTGTGGCAGGATGTTTAGATGTTTATGTGGGAAAACCATAATTTTAAATAATTAGGAGGAAAAGTGTATTTCCGCTTTTAATGGAGGAGAGGGAGTGACGCATGGCTGGTGGCTGAATCGACGCTTTCATTGCTCTTTCAAGAGTGGCATGGATGTTTCCTACGTTATGCTGGAAACACGTCCAGATGTGGGGGAAACACTGCCTCAGAGCTTTTCCTTTTCTCTTCCCATTCTGTTTTTGTCAATGCTGGGTCAGAGTCTTCAGTTCTGCAGTGGACAGGAGACCTGTGAGTCCTGGGTGCTCTTCCAGTGCCCTTCCCAATACATGCGTTACGATATGTACATCGTTTCACATTAGGCTCAGACCTTCATTTGTATAGAATGCCTTGAACGCGTTCAAGACGGCAGCATCCAGATTTGGGGTCTGAATGGTGGCCATTTCTGTTCTAAAACTGCTCGGGCTAAAAGTGTGCGATTTTCTCACACCTAGTTTTATTACGTATGCGTGAAAAGATACAGCTCTACGTATTTATCCTCACCTCCACCACCGTCATCTCCATGATGACGATGACAGCTTTTAGGAGCCTCTTAAAGAAGCCGCTTACGAGAAGCTCTGTAGAGATGTCATCCAGCAAACAGCCTCGTCTGGCAAGAGCCCAGTAGTGAAACCTTGTCCAGCTTAACGCTAGCGGCACAGCCTTGACCGATTTCTCCCACGAGGCGATGCGCGCGATGAGCCAGGTGGGCGACGTGAGGGACGTGCGTGCTTCCCGAGGGCGGGATGACAACAGCAATGGGGATAAGCACAGTTTCAGCAGAGTGAAAAATAGCGATGAAAGGAAACGGGGGGTTCGGCAAAATGAAGGGAACTGACAGCATATTACTTGCCCAGCCGAAGAGATTCGCATCGATGTATAAAATATGTAAATGTGAATCTGTGAGTCCCAGGCAAACGTTTGCAGCTGTGGAGAACGTTAAGATTTGTGTTTTGTTTGGTGGGACGAGAGAACAATGCGCAGAGAATAAAAACAACTGGGTTTCAAGAAGTGCCTTGGCAGCGTTCAGGCAATAGCAGTTGTCATCGTCGTAATAAGATAGAGAGAAAACAGATTTTTTTTTTTAATTTAGTTTTTTTTTTTTTTACAGTGAGAAAAGCCATTACATAAATGCATATTTTTCCACTTGTATCTTTCAAATAAAAAAATGATGTTTCGCAACATATGTAGATTTGTATTTTTATGGGTAATACAGTTTTCCTAATAACCTTTCCAAGCGAAAGATTCCGCCTGATTGGGAGGAACAGACTCTTTTTTTGCAAATCTGATTAGACGCTTAAACTCCTGAGCCCATCTCTGGGCCGCGTACCTGATTACGCATAGGTGTACGCGGTACGCCGTGAGAAAGCAGTTCCGCGCGCATCGTACCGAGGCTGTAACCAGAGTTTGGAGATAATGAGCTTGCATCCTCAAATACTCAGGATGGCGGTCTACTCTCCGAACTGATGATGCAGCAGCTGCATAATGCAATAGTGTAATTTATTAATGTAATATGTACAATATTGCTGTAATAAAAAGCCCATTGGCGGTTCCTCTAATTCTCTGTATGTTATTAGTAGCTGTGTAAGGCAGTATTTCAGCATCTTCAGATTCTGGCTATTTATAAATTTCGAGCCACAATAATTTAATAAGAAAAATAAGAAAAAAATAAGAATAAGAAAAATAAGAAAAATAAGAATAAGAAAAATAAGAATAAAAAAAATAAGAATAAGAACAAGAATAAGAATAAGAATAAGAATAAGAAAATAAGAATAAGAAAAAAAACCAAAACAACCCCAAACAGTTTTATACAGTGGGAACTGGGAATCTGCTCACACCGAACTGAACAATTTTGAACAATTTTGAACAATACAATCCGTAAACGTATCAGAAAAAAACTAAACGTGCCAAAGAGACCCTCGCTACCGAACTTTTGATTTTTGCCACAGATGCGTGTCACGATGTAAATTGCGTTTCCAAAGGACTTAAATGACCAATGAAAAAACCAACTATTCCGGGTTTTCATGAGAAAAGCTGGAAGTCCGCTGGTCTTGCACGCCTTCATTCAGTAGGGAGTGTTGTTTATCATATGGGTGTTTATATGAAATGTAAATTTCTCTGAAGTAAATTTTAACGGGAACATATTAACTTTCAACAGGAGCCTACATGTAAAGACAGTGATGAAGAGCATTACAACAGAATGCTCGGAAATTAATCTGCCAGTTTAACCCGGTAACCGACATGCATACTAAAACACTGATGTGAATTGAAAATAAAATAACCACGCTTGACAGATATAATAGTTTAAGTGATTTCAAATTAACCACATCCCACTGACCGCAAGTGAAGAATGTGTTCATTCTCCCGCAATGAAACATGCTCTAGGGACTCATTATACAGAGTGGAGTAAGTAAAACCAGAGTGGAGTAATTGATGCTGAGGAGGAAGGAAGAGTGACAGCTATTTAATGATTCTCAAACTTATACATAAAGATATCACAAGCACTTAATATATTATTTTTCTCTCTCCAATCTAGAAATATTATAGGCTTAAATCTGCATTGTGCAGTAATTGCAACACTTGATATAGCTGTTAGGAATAATGAATCATGACAGAGATGGATCAGGCAGTACACGAAGAGAGCGGATAACAAACAGCCCCGTGCCAACACGTGTGCGCGCGTTGTGGGTGCCGTGTTTCAGCGGAACGGGTGAGAGGAAGTCAGGACGTATCTGTTGTCCTAATTCCTCTGCCTGCAGTTGCTTTTCAAACGGTAAGCTCTCCTTAAACAGTTTGAACATTATGCAAACCCAGTTTACGTGATTTGGTCCCTTCTTCTCGCGTACACTGAAGTCTTTGTTTGCGGACAGTCTGCAGAAGAGAAGACCCACGCGAACGCGGCGGTCCCTGTCCCTTGCTGTTTCACAGGGGAGAGGAGCAGTTGCATATTCTAGTGTCACCTTTATGCTCTACGGCAGTTTTGGTTTGGTCTCTCAACTTCTCTGTCTGTGAGCAATGTCTCACCGGCGACACAATGCCCACAAGCCACAAGTTATGAACATCTGATCGATAGCTGCACAGTTCGCTGGCCCTTACTGGGGGTTGGAACTCGATGATCTCGATGGAACTCGATGATCTTCAAGGTCCTTTCCAACCTAAACCATTCTATGATTCTGTTGTTCATCAACAGTGCTACCGTGGCTTCTGGCACTAAAGGATGTAGGATCTTCTGCTACAAAGCCAGCAGAAACAGAAAGACATAGAAATCTCCATCCAGAAGTCCCTCCCAACCTGAATTATTCTGATTTTATGTATACCGGGAACTGATTGGCGTTACATGTAACGAGGAGAGGGAGTCCGGGAGGAGCCACAGCGCAGACGTTGCAAAGTTTTTGGCCTATCTCACATCGTTACCTATGGGGTCGTAGACAAACTGTAAATCTTCTTCATTAAAATGCCGCCGCCACTCGCTAACTCTACCTTTTTTTTGTGTATTTTGGCCCCATTGGCCTCACGCTGTACAGGGAAATCTCTTCAGCAAACACCCCGCTCACAAAGACGGTGATTCTGTGGCACCTTATGTCTGATCACAGGAAGAATGCGAGCGGTGTGGAAGCCATTAAGAAAAGTCTTATCTGTATGCACAGAAGTTGTCCTAACTGATTCCGAGGAGAGGAACAAGAAAGCCTTTGCGCTGCTGAGACCTCCTGGCTTTAGGAGGGGTGACGTTAGTGATGGCAGCGGGATGGCTCTGCACCAGGGTCTGTCGGTGCAGTTGCACTGTCAGGACTGTATGAAGGCACTCACTTGTAAGGGCTGGGCTTCTGGGTTTTGGTCCAACACGGTCCAACTAAGTCCTGCTGACACCTCTGAAGTTGAGCGCAGGTTGCCAGCAGAGATCCGCTTCCGACAGGAGAGTCCCCTCTCCCTTTCCTGGCCACGGTGGGGATGGTCACGGTCAGGAATGGAGAGGGGGCAGAAACCTGCCTTGCACTGACCCCAGCAACCCTGAAGGGTTTTGGGACCTACCTTAGAAGGGCAATAACCAAGAGATAGAGTGTTTCCCAACGTCAGCAGGACACACATTCCGGCTGATTAAGACCATTGTCCGAGTATTGCAGCAGGCTTGCTGCTTGTTAGGTTATTTCCTTCTCCGAAGACAGCATCACCGTAATGGTATCCCCACTCTCCATCAAGTGTAACATTTATTCAGCGACCAATTCAGAGGGAATAGTGCCAGTCATTTTAAGCATTGGCTATTCTGGGATGTAAGCAAGTGAAATAATCTAGTGGAATGCGATTTATAATGGGAAATTTATACCTTCTCTGACTTGTAGGAGTTGCCAAAATGGATTAAACCATCATTGTAAAAGGACCAAGTCTTCCGCTGGCACTTTTTTCCTTTCCATGTTCCTAACCAGCAAAGTTAAGACAGGAATACTCCTTTTGAAAGAATCACTTGTTGCGGTCTCTATCTGCAACTTGGAGAGAGCTTTTATGGGAGCGCGTATGAGACCCGGGCGTGCGTGTGGTGCTGTGAACTGACGGAGTAATACCATATGGGAGACTGATTCTTCATCAAGAACTTTCGTTACCAGCAAGAGCTTAGCTTGCCTAACAAAAAAGAAGAAAGTAAAATAAAAAAAGTGTGCGTGTGGGAATTGTGCCTGTTCCCGCTGTTCCCAGAACTGACCCCTCTTACCCTGGGTGATGGTTTCTTCTTCTGTCTCCCGGCTGTGATGTTCTGCAAGTTTCTTGTCTTAAATCTCTTCTGTGGCTCGCTTCAGCTTAACAAGGGGCAACACAAACATGTGTTTAAGCATATTTCTGATGGTGGTGATCTTGCTCTGGTGTATTGACAAGAAATTTTGTGCTGAAGTAACTTTCCTGAAGGTCACAAGAAGGGAATGGCTTTGTTTACCTTTAGGTATCACAATTATTTTTTTTTGTGATTAGAGAAATCCACTGCCATAAACCAGGAAAACGATTTAACAAAATGCAAACAATCCTCCTAAGCATCATTTAATGCGGGTTGAAGAATACGGTTTAAGCTGGAGGAAAGATTAAGGTGAAGGTGGACGCAGCCACCACAGCTCAGGAAGGGAAGGCCTTCACAAAGATAGCTTCGAACTAGTCAACCAGAAGCGACACGGGAGCAAACTCAGTAGCAGCAAATCTCTCCAGTTAAGACCTCAGTGCCAGAGGGTGGGTTTGGGTCTCTCTCGGCCTCCAGCCTTCCTTGGCAGCCTTTTTGCAGAGTAACCAAGAAGGGAAAACGAGGCCAAAATGAAAGGATTGTGTAACCCTTGCTGGTATCCCTGCCTGTGGAATGCAGCTTTCTCCTGCGTATTTTCGACCCTTTCATGAAAGTCTATCCATTCCGCAATTATTTTGTTACCCAGCCGCACGCCGAGCTGGGGAAGGGGGCTGAGAACACAGATGCTGCACCTGCCGGAGGGGCTGTGGGCAAATTTCTTCATTACACACCACGGAGACACTCGTCTTCTCCGCATTTGACCCAGTCCTGAACGACGACATCGAAGACCCGATACATTTGGACACGGATTTGGACACGAACGCAGCACTGCAAACAAATCAGCCCATTATAACGGCGTATTATAGAAGCACCATCTGTGCCAGTGTCTCCAGGTAAAACAAATGTAATTTTCAAATTAAAAAAAAAAAAACCCACCCCACACAACAAACCACAGCAAAACCCCCCTCTTTAGTTAGGATTAAGGCTTCGCCCCTGTTCCCTCCCATTGTTTGCCCGTTCCACCCGTGATGCACACCTTTAGGCCAAACATGAGTTGTGATAGGCTGTCATGCGGTTCGGGTATTATAGATGAAATCCTTCCAGAAGCAGCATCTGGCTCATTTTGTAAGCTCTGTAGTCATTTGTAGTGATGGGGTTACATGTGCCCTAGGCTTTGTCAGATGGTTTGGCTGCTTTTCTCCAGGTTTTTTTTTTTTTTTTTTTGNTGGAAACGATGTACTTGGCTATCTTATTACTCTGTGTCCGTAACGCAGGGAAATTTCCAGGAGTCCATAGAGGTGATCAACATATTCCCAAGAGTTTTGTCTGATCTAGTTTGAAATTACGTACCTTTCTACCACTGCCTTCAGAAATTTAATTTAGCGTCTCTTACTTTTAAAACAACAGCTATGTTTCTCAGTTTTCCTTTCCCTTCTATCATCTTATCTTCATTATTTGTCTTCTTCTTTTTGAAAATCCGTGTTCAATACTGAAAGTCAGTAAGGTACGTTCCCAAAGAGAATTTAATGCATTAGACCAAATGCTTAATTAGTGTAAATCTGTTCCATTATTGCTTTGGAATCTCAATGTTATAAATGGATTTGACTACCGTGTCGAAAGCCCTAATTTAGATAGTTATTATACCTCATTTTGATATCGGTTTGCATACCTCATTGTGTTAATTGTCCAAATAGTTTCCCGTCACTTTTACAAAACATGAAAACAAAAATGCAGGGTAGAGTATGAAGTTTGTGCAGCACGATAAAGCACAATGATTCCTAAGAGTTTGTTTTAAATATTATTTTCAAGGTTTACAGGCAATCAGAGCAAAAGTATTCAAGGGCTGCGGGACTAACGTAGCTGTGTGGAATAGAGGACAGGAAGATTCCAATATGTACCGGTACCCAGAGAAATAGTCCCATACTGCACTGCTATATATATATATATACACCCTTCTTCAAATTCCTACTATATCCTTCACTGCATCTTTTCCCCTCGTCTGTGCTAATTTTGTGCTCTGAAAAGGTGTTGTTCACATATGAATGAGGCTATTCTTGAATAGACAAGAATGGCTGCTAACGACATACTTCTTGTTCTTCTTTCTTCTGTCATTACGTCAGGTGACGAGACGACTATAATGAAATTTAGTTGACGTACAGCACAAAATAAAGAGCATCAACATCAAGCGAAACTTTGAGGAACAAAACCCGCACATCACATGACGTTTGTTCACAAAAGCTTTTTATTTCTGAACACTAGTCGAAGGGGAACAAATGAAAACAATCCAAAGTCGATTGCTGAACCGTACCAGGAAAAGGGTTAACGTCGCTTTATTTACTGCTTTGCAGTCAGCCATACCCACTGCCCATTGAAAAGTTCCCCTGCGATGACTGTTACTTACGTACAGTTTTTTGCGGGCAACGACTCCAAGCAGCGGCCCGTTCAGAAGCTGCAGATGTATTTGGGCGTGGGTAATAGACTCATTGAATTTCGCTTCTCTGCCTTCAGTCTTTGCACCACTCCAAAAGTGCTGTTGGAGGCCGCTCGAGGAAGGAAGAAAGGATGGGGTTAAAGTTTTGCATGGAGGTTTTTATTATCATACAACCAATCATCCAGCGATAGCAATGCGGGATGGTACGGAGGTGTGAGAAATACATTTCCATAATTAGTCTGTTCGATATTTTCAAATAAACTTGACTTAAAAAAATCATTTGTTTGTGAGCAATTTGCAATCAGAAATCAGACTGAGTCTTTTGAAAAACATTATCCGTTACAACCAGATCAGTCAACTGCAGTCTTATGTCATTTAACTGTTGCAACTTCTTTTCCCAGAGTTTCTCTGAGATTTTAATTTTGAACCCGTGTATGAGTATGCACATTCAAATTAGGCCCAACTCATACTCGCAGTGAAATCATTTTATCAATGAAATGTGAAATTTTACTGGATCTAAAATGTGATTGTTTTTGAAATCTGAGGTTTTGATCACTTTCACAGCATCAGCAATTATTTGAAAGGAAAAGTTTTCTTTCAAATCTGTGTCCCTGAATCCTTTGGTCTTACATTATCTTTTGAAATACTTTCATTTAATTAATGCAACGTCACTTCACCCTGCTCTCTTTTATTCTCTACCTGGTTCAAGTATTTTCGGGTTGGCTGTATTTAAAATCAAACTGGTGCTGTTCCATGCCACTGATTTTTCTCCTTTAGTCCAGCTTGGCATCTCACATCAGTATTGTACTTTAAGAAAAGAAAGGCATAACAAGAAGATTTAACGTTTGCTTCATTTAGTGTATGACTTGCTTTAGTGATGGCTTTGGACTACTTCTAATTACTCTGTTTTCATTTCAATACCTTATAAACCAATGGCGAAGGGCGTCAGAGCTCTTTCTTCCGTTACTTCATCCGCATTTGTACATCACAAATGGTCTTGAACCGTAAGTCTTCTTGAAGACACAAACCCAAGCCTGCCGAGCTAGGAATATCAAACTTTTTTGCCATTTAAGGTTTGATTTTTCTAAAGTTAAAATGGTCTCAAGTTGTGGTCTGGAGCTGCCCAGCTATTTACTGCCTATGTGTATCCATGCGGCTTGTTCGCATAACCAAAATAGTTATTTGTGCCTACACAAATAGAACTCATAAAAATATCTGTTTGTGAAGTCAGGCCTTTTTATAAGTGAACTAATGAGTTATTCTCATCAAGTAATAATTTACTGGAGTTGGGCAGATACAGAGGGAGATAGCTCTGGAACGGGAAAGGAAATGACAGCAGAAGGTTTAGTTGGGCAGTTTTTTAACTTTACAAAAGACCCCTGAGATGGTTGGACAGGAAAGGTGGGGGAGAAAGAGAGAGAGGACTGAAGGCAGAGAAAAGCTAATGAGAACCCATATCAAAGCAGTAGACTTGGCGGTACCCCGGTGTTAGCAGGAGAAGACTTTGGTGCTCCACGGAGGACAGTCGCCTCTTAAACCCCCAGTGGGGGTGGACCAAGGGAGACGGCTGATTGGGCTGTTATCACAGAGGATAAAAATCCCACAGGACAACTCTGCTCTTGCTCATATCCCAGTATCCCGTGGGCTCGTTTCAGCTAAGTGGTGGTATATGATTAACAGCAGGGAAAGAGGACGGAAAGAGTCCAGTGTTTAAACAGAGCTTTTCCCTTTTATTTTGCTATAAGTAAGTGGGCTATAAATGGATGTCTTTGACTTTTTCGCAACTTGTTCTGTGTGGGAAAGAATCATGGCTGAACAGAATTTCATTTTTTTCTACGAAGAAAATGATCAGGAAAGTTGAACATAATGATTTCATGCCGTGACTATAATGCAAACACATACTTAACCATCATTGTCTCCTCTTCATATAATAACTGAAAACATCTGTATTGTGCACTGAAACATTACACGCTGCATTACAATTAGAAATGTGCTGAAGTGTTGGATTGGGTGTTTATTTATGGGCCATGAAAAGTAAGATTTTCTGCGCTTCTCATGTACAGCTAAATAGCCATAGGTAGAGTACAGAAAATTTTGGAACCCAGCAGTCACTGTGGGAATGACTTCATTATTCACCGAAGGAGGTTTCTCCAGCAGAGCCGAGTTGCTGACAAACAATAATAAACATTACCGAAAGTTGGAAACAAGAACTCAGGCGTGTTGATTTTGACTGTAAAAAACCGCTCGCGGGGCACGGAGGGCACGGCGCTCTCGAAGTGACAAGGTACCGCAGTGGAGGGATCCCCGTTAGAGTTGTGCACATGTATTTTCTGTATTGACACAAAAGCGTTCTGACAGTCTCAGCAAACAAGCAGCTCCTCCTAGCCGTAAATGGCTTTGCCTGTTGCCACCAGTAGTCTAGAAGCAGAAATGTATTTCTAATAGGCACAGGAATGTCTCGGTGATGAAATACGCTCAGGTGGGGACATAGCAAATGTCTCGTCGGTGCAGCTTCGGAGAGCTTTTGTAGCACAAGAGGTATCGCTACGTCTTTTTGCTGAAACACTTGACAGTTCATGGCCATAGCGCAATGTTGTTGGAGAGCAGATTATATCATATTTGCTTTGTCTGCCTGATATTTTGCTTGTATGTGAGACAATACGGTCGCTTGAAAGAGCTCGCCCTACAGTTAATTAATTTCCAAACAGCTGCTAAGTTTCCTCCAAACAATGTTCGGTAAGGTTTTCTCCGGAGCTTTCCTCTTTCTCTCCCCACCAACTCCGGCTCCAAGTTTCAAACCAAGGAAGCGGAAAGTCCTGCCCAGTGCGTGTGATGGTCATATTCACAAAGAAGGGCACAAACAAAGAGGGTGCAGAGCCAGTTTCTCAGGGGGCAGCAGAGCGAAGACACCCTATGCCAACCGGGGGTTTAGGCTGTGATTGTTATACGATCCCCCCTGATTTATTCACAAGAGAGAATGAATTTTTACCAATCGGTAATTCAACTAAATGTAATTTAACATTTTCTTTGCCATAGCTTTATAGGAGCTGAAGCAATTTGAACGGCTTCTATTTTCTTTGGGCATTATGTCATTTGTTTACTCTCACAGGCTCGAGGATCTTTGGCTCTGCCAGTAATTGTTGGTTGACTTTCAAAGTGGATTCAGATTTCTCCCAGAGAAGTCGACAGATACGCGGCATTTCTGGTAGCGCCCCAATTAAACATGCATCATTTGCACTGATTTTCCACACGATTATCTCAAACAGCCACGGAAAGGCACCGTTATCAATCAGGAGACCGGAGGATTCAGGTCCGTACTATAGGGAAACCTGAGGGCAGGAAAAGAAAGCTCATTTTTCTTTGCTTTCCAAGTGTTTACTGGGACATGTAAGGCTTGTAGAGACGATGGCGAGCCGGGTGTAGCCATGGAGTAGGGCTGATTGTATCTTTCTTTACAATGAGGACACCAGAAGGGCTTTCAGCCTCTAATGCTAGATTTTTTTTTGAACAGAAGGTAGAGGAAAGGACCTTTTAAAACAGAGGAATTCAGATCAGCCGTCCGAAGTT
Source organism: Anarhynchus alexandrinus (assembly GCA_008711295.1). Taxonomy (NCBI): domain Eukaryota; kingdom Metazoa; phylum Chordata; class Aves; order Charadriiformes; family Charadriidae; genus Anarhynchus; species Anarhynchus alexandrinus. Next base: position 1,143,408 of record VUYV01000189.1, on the reverse strand, counting down.
AAAACAACGGTTTGAAAACCAACTGTTTGCCCCCCTGCCCTTCCTGAGGCCTCTTGGTGTGGATTTGTATGGGGTCCCAGTCCTTCATCTGCCTGAGGGTCCTCCCAGGCTGCCCTGTTCACTGCTGTGAGCGCTCAGTAGCCTCAGATCAGGCACAACCTCTCCTTCACTTGCACATGGATCATCCCTTAACTGTAATTATTACTTATCCTCCTTTTCCCTAAGAGAAAGCTGAGAAGAGGTCACAATCCAGGAAGAGTAAACACAGCTGGATCTGGACATCCAACATGTGATCGTCCTTCAGTATCTGCACGGCTGATCTCCGTGTTGGTGGTTGCCATGATCCAGAGGGGATGGCGATGAGCAGTTTTGTCCCAAAGGATGTATGGCTCATATTTGCTTTTGCTTATGTACATGTAACGAACAGCGTAAGCCAGAAGCAGTTTCTTAGCAGTAGGTGAAGACCTGGAGGGGGTTAGGGGAGTTGTCCTTCTTTCTCTATCTTGGATAGCCTGGAAAAGCAACTCCAGCCTGAAGTGCAGACCCGCACGATTGTAATATTGATGCCTCGTTAAAAGCGCAGCCCTACAGCTACAGGGTTTCATTACTGCTAATAAATCAGTTCTAGCGGGCTTGTACTCTGTCCAGGTGCTCAGTGGTTGCATGGGTTGCTCTGGAAGCCGACTCTGTACCAGATATGCTGTTGGTGGTGGAAGCTCCTTGTCCAGCCAACCCTTTCTGCGACGCCTTAAGGTATTTGGAGGGGGGTTTGCGGAAAGGTGAGAAGATGATGCATACACATTTTCTCAAAGACAGTGCTGAGTCATGTTTTCATCTGCTGTTCTTCCTGTCAGGGCCTCAGTGAAGATCCAACAGACTGCTGTGAGCAACAGTTTCTCTAAAGGTGTTTATTTCCCTACGGACGCCTGCCTGGTTTCCTGTCTATACACTGTACAGATACCCATCAAGCTCAGGTTCTGTTCTCCGGGACTCCTTTTTCATCCCCTTCCGTAGCAGGGAAGAGGTGTAAACTCCTGGTTGTGCAACAAGAAAGATGTATGTGAAATTGCTGAGAACTGAGCAGAAAATGTCTCTTTTACTTTATATTTAGTTAATTTAGTAATATCTCAAACACTTCAGCTAGAGCTGGAAAATGGAATTTTCGTGTCAGTAAAGGATTACACTGATTTAACTGAGCCTGAACACTGATTTATAGCGTGTGAGGCGCACAAATGTTAAATATGCAGATGTCCTCTTTGGGGGTGTTGTCACCCTTTAGGAAACATCCTCCCCATTACTGCAAAGAATTAGGTGTTATTTGCCTCTCCAGAATATTATAACGCAAAATATAAAATCAAACTCTGGTTGTGCATATTCAGTGCATGTATGCACAGGAATCAGATCGTACACAACCCATAGCTTAATCGGTAGTCCTAATTGCCTAGTACACATCAGTCTAATTTATGTAACAAACCCGAGCTGCTCCATGATTCCTTGCCACTGTGGGCTAGAATAGCTCCATTGAACTCAACAGACCTACGTCACTTTATGCCAGCAGGGAATTTAGCCTTAATATTCCAAAGAGCAATACGGCACGTGATTCACTTTGGTTCACATTTTTCCCAAGCTTTTATGTAAAATAATTTTATTTTTAGTTCAGAAGAAGAGAAATGTTTGTACAGACAGAATTGCGTATTTGTACAGACATTCCCAGAATGTGGATATTAGACCCCAAAAGTACCTTTTTTGTCTTCATAAAAGCAAAATACAAAACAAACATCCTCAAAAGAGAAAACAGAAGGGCAATTGCTGTACTTGATCCAGCATTATATTGGATGCTTTTGTGTTGTTGCAGCTGGTCCAGTGTCTTCAGCTACTGGGGATGGACCAGAACGAAGTAGAAGCCAGTGGCCAGAGTTTGGTTATTCTGCGTTACAATCTCATTTTAGTGCATAGAAGAAAAAGAATTTTGAAGACAGCAAAATCAAAGCATTTGCTTAAGACAGATTTTTATACAGAGGGCTTTTACCACGCTCAAGTTGCTTGGTTTTGTGTTAAATCGAGAGTCTCTTACTCAGGCAGTTTTTAGACAAAGCTTTTGTTGATCTAGTGAATTTAGGATTTACAGAAGCCAAAAGTTAGTAAACGTTAAAGGACTGGATTATTGCTCGTCACAGCTTTCTTGAGTGGGACTTCAGAAATTCTCTCAAAGAATATGAGCTATAGGTTAGTATAAACAAAATGTTCCTGAAATGGCAGTGTCAGAGGAGGTCTTCAGAAAATGTTCAAGACCATAATATTTCTTAAGTAATCATTATTGATGCAGCTAATGATCCTGAAATGATCCTGAAGTGAAAAAGTGTCAGTGGTGGAAGCCATGAGCTCAATTTTGCAAAAGAAACGTCCATATAATTCCAAGGTCAAACCGTACAAAAACATTTTTAAAATATACCCATGGATTTCTCCCTTTAGCTCAACATGAAGGTTCAATTTTAATTTTGGTTTGGCTTTACTTTTAAAGTGCATTCTTTAAAAAAAAAGTCATTTTCAGCAAAGAAATTTCAAGGGGAATGAAACTTGTAGATTGAGACGATTGGATACAAATTTGTAATTAATTGCTATTGTGTTGTGGATAACTAGTTTTATAGTTCTTGGAAGTGCAGGACAGGTTCCAATTTTTTATTATCATGGAAATATATACATTGTCACTGGTTATGACCTTGTTTAGAACAGTGTTTTTCATTTCTATAAATATACACAAACTTCTCAATCCTCGTTTTTCTTTTTACCCTAACTAATTTTAGAGAGAATGTGTATTGCAGTTTGTAAAGAAAAGAAATAAAAAAAAAAAAAAAGAAATGTGTATTATTACCTGTGGTCAGCATTTCATTATGCTGGTCAGATACCGAGGCTGGGTATCGTGAAAAACAGCAAGCAATGCTTCCTTTGAAGTCTAGCGAATAGAGAAATGGCATTCAGGGCTTCGGATGCACCAGCTGTAAACACGCTGCATACCCACAGGCAATTACTGTACATTCCGTGTGGCAGTGGAGCTTTCGGTATTATTAAATAACTTTCTGAAAACCTAATTTGCAGGGCAGTTTTATGATGTGAAAGGGAGAGGAAGGAGATTAGGATACGACTTAGCTCCATTCAACACCGATGGCTGTAGCTTTCAATATCCATAAATATCTAGACAAGTGCCTTTCTCCCCCGCACACAAACACAGCTAATGCGCGCAATGTCACGATGATCACGATGCTGATCTCGAGCCCATTAGGACACTAATTTGATCTCCAGCATACCCTTATTATAAACCACCATAATAAGAATTCCTCTGACGGGAAGCTGCTACGCCTTATTTCCCATCTGACACGAAGCTCGGTAAGAATACCTTAAAAACATTCGTTAATCTGTTGCATATAATACAGATTGCGGTACAAATATAAGCCCCCAAACTAGTGCTACCTTCGTAATGCTTGTTAGTGCTAAGAAAACCATGCTGACTCCGGTGAGGTGTTCTGAAATAGAATGAGTAGGTCTATCTGTATCGTTATCTTATCGAAGATCACTGACGTATTCCTTTATTATTACCATAAATGTGCGTAGCACAATTATGGGCGTAATAACAGATCAAGTGAAAGGAAGGAAGGCCCAGAAAATGAAATCAGAAACCTTCAAAACGGGTATTGGGTGCAGAGGGAAGGAGCACAGCGCAGAAACCTGCTGTCTCTCCCTCCCGGCAAGACCCAAAAAGCTCCTTTCAAAAACGTTATTTCCCTAAGGGGCTGTGGAGGACCCACCGGAAAACGCATCCCAGGGGAAACTGGGTGTGAGGTGTGGGGGTAAAGACTGTGGGATTCCTTCAGTCACAACTTCTTGTTCTGTCAAAAGTTTCTTTATTCGTATTATTAAGTGGTACGATCTGCCAAGCGACAGGAGGTCCGGGGAGCTGCGGAGGGGTGGGAAATCTACCTCCTACTCGCTGCTGCTTCCTTCTGAAGTGGCATCAGACCTGTGGAAAGAGCAGCCCTAGGAATATTTTTGGAAAGAACCTAAAAGAAGAGAGACATTCTACTTAACACAAGTGTTTGAGAGCTGGCTGGGAAAAGAGGTAGTTTGTATGAGAAAAAAAAAAAAGAAAAAGAGACAAAACGTATGAAAAAGGATCGAAGAAAGCAAAACAGCATGTCCAGAGGAGAGCCCCGAGGATGATCCGAGGGCTGGAGCACCTCTCCTATGAGGAGAGGCTGAAAGAGTTGGGGCTGTTCAGCCTGGAGAAGAGAAGGCTCCGGGGAGATCTTATTGCGGCCTTCCAGTCCCTAAAGGGGCTCCAGGAGAGCTGGGGAGGGACTTTTTACTGGGGCATGGAGTGATAGGACGAGGGGGAATGGCTTCAAACTGGAAGAGGGCAGGTTTAGATTGAACATTAGGAAGAAGTTTTTCCCTGTGAGGGTGGTGAGGCACTGTCCCAGGTTGCCCAGAGAGGTTGTTGAGGCCCCATCCCTGGAGGTGTTCAAGGCCAGGCTGGACGTGGCCTTGGGCAGCCTGGTGTGGTGGGAGGTGTCCCTGCCTATGGCAGGGGGGTGGGAACTCGATGATCTTCAAGGTCCCTTCCAACCTAAACCATTCTATGATTCTATGTTATTTCTTATGCTTCTCCGTTTATTGCTTGTATGTAGATGACTGCTCCTAGAAAATGTATTATATGGGACCAGCTCAGAATACACGCCAGAGACTATTGCAGAAGGAGAATTTGGTGAATCTGGCATTGTGGGGCTGAGAAAGTCAGGAAATTACCATCAGGGGAGAGAGCAAGTCATTCCCAAGAGATGTGTTCGCTGGTATTGCATCTCGGCTCTCCCTCAGGGGCGTGCAGGTTGACGACGACCCAAAGGAACAGCTCTGGCGCAATGCCACCATTCGAAGGAAAGCCTGATGGCCGGAGGCACGCTAAAACCACCCCGGGCTTGGTTCCACGTCCCGCCAGAGCGCCGCTGGCGGGGACGGAGGTGCGCGTCTCGCACGGCGGGTTGCGCGTCCCCCACGCGGTGCTCTTCGCTCCTCCTGCGCGCAGCTTTGATTCGTAGCGTTGGCACCGGCGCCTGCCATGACCTCATGGCTGTAAAACACCCGCCGAAACAGAGTGCCGCTGCTTCCCCCTTCCCAAAATCGCCCCGGCAACCTCTTTTCCTCCTAACGTCAGGGAGGGGGGACAGGGCGGCAGCTGACCGCCCCTCCGCAGGAGAAGTCCCCGGCTGGTGTCAACCTCTACTCTACAGTGGTCGGAGTCAATGAAAAACATCTACAGCAAAGCAGAGGGTGTTCTCCTTTGTGCTGTATAAAGGACTCTCGTCCGATCATATATATACTTAACGTGTCTGTTATATATGGTTTTGCATGTATGTTCATGCAGGAAAAAAAAATTGCAGGGTTTGTATTCCGCACAAATAAATATTAACTGTTTTAGCATTGTGCCCCGTCCCCCACGTCCCCCCTCTACCTTTGGCTGAGCAGAAAGTCATTTTGTGCGTTCTCTCCTACCCTGGGCGTGAAAAAGTAAATGGTGTATTACCCCAACTTAGGTAACCCTTAGGATAATTTTTTAAGCAGCAGGAAGCTGGGCTATCTGGCTGGGTAGATAATGATATCAGCTGCTTCCTTCCAAAACAACAGGTGCTTTGGCATAAAAACGTATATCATCATACTGAGATGATGACATCAGTTCATACTTCAGCTTAATTATAAACTACCTCCATTAATCCTCAAATAATTAAACATTTTCTGTATGGTGCAAGGTGAAATACAAAAGCAAAAGGTGCCTAGCTGTTCATCACAGGGTTAAAGTGGCAGTTTCTGAATCATTTGTACCTGTGTCTGCCTGTTCAAATGTGAGCTTCAAGCTGATTTTAAGCATTTGTTTGTATTTTATTGTTCCAGCCACGAGGTGGGTAAAAATAAATACTGTTAAAATTCAGTGAAAACTGGATGAAATAGCTAAGGTAGAGGGATTGAAGTCGCATGGAGTATATACGTGCATAAATACGATGCAGAAATAACGAAGGTGCGCAGGATCAAGCTTTGCGCGCGCAGGAGTGATTTGGGGAGAAGTCGCGGTTCTTGGCCCGATAGCAGAATGAACGCTGCGGCGTGCGGCGTTAGCAGATTTCACGCGAGAAGGTCTTAGGCTCACAGGCACGGGCAGAACATCCGAATACAGCAAACCCCGGGCAAGCAAGCGCCGTGTACCGAAACAGACAGATTGAGGAACCTTTGTGGGAAAGAAGTATTAATGCAAAGCGGTGTCAACGCAATTGGAGTGAATTCCTTTTTTTTTAAATAGTTCCATGCATACGGTACGCCACCACTTGAAACCTACGCACGCTCTCTTTGTGGTTTTTGACTGTAAACACAGTGCGTGTGTAGATGTTTATCGCTGCTTCGGATTATCTGAAAACTTCAGATTTTCGTTTGATATAAAAATCAGTGGACAGAATTGAGTGAGAGCTGAATTTTCATGCTAAAAGAGCAGAGAAGCGCAGCAGATAAAAGATTATGTTCTTCTGCCTTTAACTTTAAAATATAGCACTGACCTTCTTTAAAACAGATGCTGTCTTCAGGAGCCAGATGTGTCTCCAAGCAAATTAGTTATAAGAAATACATCCAAGGACATAGCCATTTAAGAATCAATAAATTATGCATTTGTCATTTGTTATTGTGCGAGGCTTGCGCTGACATCTTTGACGCGAATGAGAGAGTCTCTGTCCACAGTAATAGCATTAACAATTTAACAGAGGTGGTTTTATACCGAAAGGGAAGTGGTTTGGAGAAATTGCTGTTTATCACCATGTACATATACACACCTTAATTATTCATCGCATGCCCACTTACCAGCCTACTCCATGTTATGTAAGTCGTGCTAGATTAAAAAGTCAGAGCTCAGGCACGTGTCCTGTCCTGCTGCTATTTCTGTCCACTTCAACCCAAACTAAAGAGGACGGCTCGAACGATGATTTTCTTTTCGGACAACCGAATCAAGAAAGTTTCGTTTTTCAGTGGCGCTTTATGAAAAATTCCTGCAAAGAAGAGTTTTATTTTTCTAAAAGCAGAAGCCACGGTGGAATTTTTTTTTTTTTGGTGGGTTTTGTTGAAACATTTGGATGACCATATGGAACCCTTAGTGGTGCCATGGGACCATGCAGCTATGAAATCTGATCACTATCTCCCTAGTGACAGCTGGAGCCTTTACACCATCAGAAAATTTTCAGACTTCTAATTTGTCATAACTACCTCCTGTGGAAAGAAAATATGTTATGTAGTTAGATACAAGAATCTGAGGCTACGGAACGACACATATCGGCTCCTTTTCCTTTTAGCTTTCAAGCTTCAAATTAATTCCTTGACTGCATCTTATGACTCACTGATGCAAGAAATAAAACATACACACAAAAAGAATACGAAAAAACATATGGGGTCTTGTGAAATCAGGGCTAGCTCTTCCGCACAGTTATTGTGGAGCACGACTTGTTTTGAAAAACCTACTTATATAACAAACGTTGAACCATGCAAGTCAAAGTTCCTTTATATTTAGGCTTTCTCTTCAGTTTTCCTCTCCCCCTTTGAATGACGATAAAAAAAAAATAAATCTCTGTGTGTAAGTGTAACTTTGCAATGGTTTCCATTATTTTTTAATTTTTAACATGTGCATTCTTTCTCCACCACATCAGGCCTGGAAGGGCACAAAATTCAGTCACTTTTTATTAGAGGAGCTCGAGGGAGAAGGAGATGAGAGCTCCCTGCCCACTGCAATCACACACCGTGACTGTAGAGAAAGAAGAGCTCAGCTGTTCCCGGAAAACAAGAATCCTTTTGGCACTCAGAAATACAGGCGTCCACCAGGCAGAGTTGAAAATCATGGGGAACACGCGTATGTACCTCTACGGACCTCTCTATGGGGGGAGATGAGCTGGCGGAGCTGAGAATCACGTGTCCCCGCGTTTGGTTGTTGTGTGGTCCTGGATAGGTCTCTTTCCCGATCTCCCAGGGCGTTTTGAGAAGTTTATGAGACGTAGCTCAGTGGCTGTGAGCAGGAAAAAGCGTAAACACGTGTTATTGTTTGCTTTTATGCGGCCACTCTGCTGTTCTGGCCGGCCGGACATCCAAAACCTAACCTTATGCTTTGGACGTGGATACCACCGCTGTCGAGTCCCGTTTGTGGTGGGTGCAGACAAGAAGCCGAGTGCTGTGTGGTCTTGTGGGCGAGAAGAAGACAACTGCTGGGTTAAGCGTCCTGAACGTATCAGTGCTGCTTATGACGCTTATTGCTGAAAAATATGGCAATATTTCTCACGGCAATGTGGCACCAAAGTGTATAAAAGTTAAACTTGTTGCGTGTATTGGAAAGTTGTTTATTGTACAAGTGAGTTTAAAAAAAAGTGGTTGAAGGCCGCTGCCTTTCCCAGGGCAGTGTGCAGGAGGTTGGGATTAGATTAACATATCGACTTCTTATTGTTTTTGCAGTCTGGGACGCCAGAACAAAATTGCCTCGCTAATTAATGAGCAAAACGGACACTGAGCTTCTAATAAAGGGTCCAACTGAATCTTTCTTCCCAGTCTTATAAACATCAGTCTCCACTAACATATTTAAGCGTTTGGGACAGTGTGCAAGAGACACAGGAGTACGGATCAGAAACAATGCAAAGAAATACTCAGATTTTCTGTGGTTGTTGATTACAGTCAGAAAGCGAAAGTAAGGTAGATGGTAATTAAATCTGGACTCATGGGCTGTGAAGGAGAACTGGAACAAGGGAGTTTGTGCAGCCCACGTGACAAAGAAGGCGACTCTGGATAAGAGGCACTTACTGTGTTCCAGTATGAATGGTACGAGACAGTGTTGGGAAGATATTTGCTTACATTACCAGAAATGATGAAAGACTTTCCATTAAAAAGCGATGAGGAAAAACTGCGCGTAACCCTAGGAGAAAGGAAAGAGACGGCAGGGAGAGCATCACGCTATGTAACAGCCTGCCACCCACTCAGGAACGGACAATAATGACAAATGGACACGGGGGATAAAACCCCGAACACGCTGCGAGGCGGTGTCTCGGGCAGACGCGTGATGCGCTGCGTCTGTCACTGACAGTTACCCGAGGTTTCTGCTTTTTCACACATTGGCGGCGTTTGTTTATTGGCGTGCCAATAAAATATATATAAAAAGAAATATATATATATAAAAAAGCTGAGCAGTGTCATTGTTTTCTTCTGTCCTTAGGAAACAGAGGGTGACACGCGGGCTGACTGGGAAGCTGGTGTTGTGTTACCCCTTGTCCCTCCGTACCCTCTTGCTGCAGAGCTGCTTTTCGGCACCGGCGCCGTTCCCTGCCACCCGGGAGCCCCGTCCCGCGTCAGCCGCGCCGTCTTTTTACGGCGTACGAAGCACCGAGGGAGGACCAGCTCGTAAGAAGAAGAGACCGGGCGGAACAGGGACGCGTAGAGCGAAGCGCTCCTCGTTCCCGACGCTGCAGCGGTAGCCAGGCGTTCGGCGGATTTACTCAACGCATCGTTAAAGGAGTCTTAGGTCCAAACGGAGCTTAACGCGGGTCTGGAGCAGAGCTGTCGTGGCCTCCTGATGTCCTCGCGCATTAATCACACAACTGTTCCGCCTTCGCTGGCCGCTTATTTGGGGTGCGCTCTGCTTGGCCAGCTAAGCAGGGTGCCACGCCGCCGCGCCGCCCGGGCTGGGTCCGCGTGAGGATGCTCCAGGCGGAAATCCTGCGGGGTTCGCTTTGGACTTCTTTGGTCCCAGGTGAATCCCCCACTCCACTCGCCCGTGTGGCATTCACCGGGTGGTACCTGCGCATACCCAAAGGAATGGGCATCCCCGTATAAAATCAGTCCGTTGTTTCTCTCTCGCTTCGCTCCATCTTCCCTCGTCTCAGGCTTGGTCCTGAGTAGACAGAGTCATAACAGTATTTTTTTGCCAAATTATATTCTGATTTTTGGTTGCAAACAAAGATCAAATAAGGGCTCGTTTTATCACGTTGAGTTCTTTCATATCTTTACTATGCTGTTTTTTTCCCAATCAAAATCTTTGCAACATCTTTTTGAATGCTTGATGGGATTTTTATCTTAGCTTCAGGCACATTTACATTCCCAGAGCCGGATTTTAAGGTGCTGTGACCTGGTGCTTTGTCCCAAGGTGGACTTTGGTCACTTCATTGAAGCCGAGGGTTTGATCTTTCTCTCTTTTATTCCATTCTGTTTCATAAGAATATGAAAAACTGCTGGACCACAGTTTACCACTGTTTTTTCCCAAATACAGACAGACCCAAGTTTAAAACGGGACTCTGTTTAAACGCTGTGGAGTGGAAAGAGCCACTGAAGAGCAGTACTGGGGCATTTGCTTTTAAGAAATAATTTCCTTCATCCAAAACTGCCGTTAATCAACGGACCTACACTGATTTATGGCATTTCTGTATGTTGTCTCTCATGTCACCTTTTCTCTAAGTACCTGTGCAATGGCTGAAACACACAAAGGTGGACCGAGTTCCTTTTTTCCTGATCATTATTGAAAGGGGGCCTCATCCAGATGCGTATGAACGTCCACTCTTCTTCATTTATAACAATGAAGGGCAGCTGAATTTTGTCGTTACTGAGGGGGTTTAATTACACAGAGCAAAAGAATTCTGGAAAAGTAGTTAAAATCTGTGATGCCTGTTCTGGCTAAATTCCTGGTGCACTTAGCGAGCTGAATGAAAACTGTTATAATACTGTTTAATTAATGCTGAATTGCATAACGATTGGCCTTAGCTCTCTAATTACTATTGGTGGTAGCTCTTCAAATTTTGATTAGTGGAGAGGTGAACCGCTGTCTTTGATGTGCTGAGGTAGCTTCTGCCGCAAATTAAAACCGGGTAGCGAGGCTACAGATTAATTGTGGGTGTGTGGAGCAATTAGGACAGTCTACCTCACCCCGCCTTCTGTCTGAAGTTTACTGCCTGGGGTGAAGGTCATAGAAATCAAACCTGAATGGTATCACTTTTGGGGCGAGACCTGTGTATATTGAAATGCACGGTTTTGGGGACAACCTTAAGCCATTCTAATCCAAAACATCTTAGAGGTGATTTTCTTCCTCGCCGTCGGAAAGGGCGAGTACCAGACAGCAATCCGCTGCTGGGGAGGGGCCGGGGAGGCTCCGGGGGCCACACAGCGCATCGCGGCATCCATCTGGAGAGCAGTCGCTGGGGGCTGCCGCGGGGCGGGGGTCGTCTCGACGAACTTTTCATTCTCGCGAAGGCGAAAAAGCGGTTCGATAGGAAGTTAACCAATGACTTCCAGAAACGGCGCTCCCCGGAGCGGTTGCCGCAGGACTCGGCGAGAGCTGTGCTGGACGGGGAGACCCCCGTCCCCCCCCCGAAGCCGCGAGGAGCAGCCGGCACAGGCTGCGCCTGGGAGGTCTTTTGCGGAGGTTTTGTCTTGCCGAAAGACGAACCTGAACCAAAACACGAGGGGAAATACAGCGCTCTGCTGTGAGATTTCAGTAACTTTTATTCATGACAAGTGATTTTTTTTTTCTCATCGAGTCAGTACCCTGGTTAGAGTATTGTGGCTTTCTTTTTTTTTTTTAGTTTTTTCTCTATGCTCTGTTACCACGGACTGGATGAACATTCTGGAATAATGGGAAAAAAATCTAATTTTTTTAAAAAAATTGCCATTACTTTTTGTTCTTCTAAAATGATTGTGAATGAAAACAATCTGGTTTAAAGAGATTTTAATGCATTAATTTTTTTGATGCTCTACCATCTTGTTGTCTGCTTTGTACGCGCTGCTCAGGTTTCATCTACCGCCTGACTTCAGGGTTCGGGCTTGGTTTTTTCCCCCCTGTTTATCTCCTCCTCCCTTATCAATTCTGATTTACTTCTTTCTCTGCGTACTTTGCTCCTATCCTGTGACTTACTGTCATTTCTTGCCCTGATTTGTTGGTGGGAGCATGAGAAAATAGTTTCTACTGAAGCTGCTAAATATGTCTCTCATTTATTCAGCTGGTGGGAGAGAGGGAAGGAGGAATGAGGTTGAGCAAAGTAGCCTTTGTAACCACAAGATTGTTTGCACTTTACTGCCGGAACATGCTGAGACTTGAAGCCTTTGTATGATTTTTATAAGTAGGGAGGCTGTAATTGAACTTTCTTGCTAGACATTAAGAAAAAAATAAAAGATTAAAATATTTATTTTCTTCTCTTTCATACACGCAGACAAACCCCCAGTTTTTGAAATCATAGGAGTGGGTGCAATTATATAAACCTCTGTGCAAATAAAGAGACCCCCGTGAACAATTTTAAAGAGGAAGGAAAAGCGCCTTTTGCGTATTCATTCCAGGGAAAAGCAATCCGGCTGGAAGTTTTCGCCGGAGATCTTCCCTCACCTACTGTCAAAACTGCTTTCTCGAGGTTCATTTCTGACGGGCGCATAAAGCTGAAACTCGGGTCTAAATAGCCCAAAATTTAGGCAAAAAATGAGACACCCTGCTTCCACGTCTCGAGCTTGTCGGCTTTTAATGAATAAAAAGTGTAGATAACCATTCGGAAAAACAGATATCCTCAAGTGCTTTTTTCAAATAAAGATATCTCCTTCAAGTCAGAAAAAAAAAGGAAACGATCTACCTCGCCACTCATGTTCAAGCACTCGCTTTTGTAAATAAAAGTGAGAACTTTACAAACGCAACACCACCAACGTAACCAGGGCACAGAGCTTCGCCTGGAGATACCTACCAGCGCAAGAATAACTGGAAAAGAGCCCAAACTGCACGACAGGAGCCGCTGCCATCCCAGAGGTCCTAAAAATGAAAAGGAATGAAAGCAGGTGAAAATAATTGGAAATGACAAGGTGAAGAAATTTATAGGCTTGTATATTTACATGTAAAATATATTTATACATAAAATATATTTATACATAAAAGCGTATTTATATAAATATAAGTAGCGAACACCATACGGCAGTAGGAAGTGTGTCATTAAAGAAGTGGAAAGGAATAAAATCTAGGAGCCTGTATTTCTGGAGGGTTCTGCGAGGGTACAATGGGCAGTGCCTGCGGGTCAGCGCAGGGAAGGGGAACTCAGGTCCGTACCCACAAAGACCCGTGTTTTATAGTGGAATAACGTATGACAGAAGAGAGGCCAGTTATAGCCGTTAATCTGGTTCAATTTTATTACAATTTATAGCCCATGAGAACAAAATAAGTCTATTGAAGTACATGACAGCAGCAGTACATGAGTTCGTGCTTAAAAATATTATTCTCAACGTTGGGACATCTGGGCAGCCAGATCTAATCGTATTTCTTTACTCTGCCAGAACCAGAGCATCTGACATCGGAGTTATTTGTTCAGACATTTCTAAATAGATAGTGCCAGATAACTAACTGTAATCAAAACCTTTCCTTTTTCTGACACCATTTGGATGTGTCTCCAGTCCTAAAAATCCTGTCATTGTCCANAAAAAAAAAAAAAAAAGAAAAAAAAAAAGAAAAAGAAAAAGAAAAAAAAAAAGAAAAAGAAAAAGAAAAAGAAAAAGAAAAAGAAAAAGAAAAAGAAAAAGACGCGTTAAGCGTGAACAAGAGCCCCACAGCCAGGTTTCCTGCCCCACTTTTGATCCCTTCGTGTTGCCTGAGAGGTGCAAAGGAGCTGTCGGTTTACAGCTGCTGGGTGGGGGATCCTCTAGAGGTGGGGAGGTCTCAGCAAGGACGTAGGGATGGAGTTGGGTCCTGCTCCCAGCCTGCTCCCAGCTCCACCGCGTGGGCAAGGTGGGTTTCTGCTGGCCAAAGCCTCATGGCACCACCCGCCCTGGCTGCCCCTGGGGTGTGCAGGGGGCTGGAAGGTCTGGTGGGTCGGCAGGGTGTGATGGAGGAGCTTCTCCCCGGCTCTGCGTGGAGCGGGCTGTCCCGGAAACGCCAATGGGTGTCACGGGCTGCCTGTTTGCCGTACCATTTACCCTCAGTCGCTTCCTGGTTTTCATAGAATCATAGAATGGTTTAGGTTGGAAGGGACCTTGAAGACCATCGAGTTCCAACCCCCCTGCCATAGGCAGGGACACCTCCCACCACACCAGGCTGCCCAAGGCCACGTCCAGCCTGGCCTTGAACACCTCCAGGGATGGGGCCTCAACACCCTCTCTGGGCAACCTGGGCCAGTGCCTCACCACCCTCAAAGGGAAAAACTTCTTCCTCATGTTCAATCTAAACCGCTTTTCTTCAGGCCGTTTGTCTTATCACACTTTGCATTTTCCTGAGAGAATTTAATGGAGTGTGGGAGTTGTCATAATAATCTCCCCCGGTTCTACATTTATTTTCCTTGGTGTGCAGGAATGTTCAGGCCAACGGAAAGAGAACAGGATTCGGTCTATTTAAATAATGCTTAGGACAGACCAAGTTTTGGTGCATGTGGAAAGGAAAGAGTAAAAAGATGTGTGAAAACCAAGGGAAATAGAGCCTCGCGGAGCACCGCTGCTCCGCAGCCTCACCACATGCTCCCGATTAATAGATTTCACCGATACTTTATGGGCAGTTGTCCAACTCTAGTTTTCACTTCTAGAAGGCCCATAAATAAGGGCTAATTCTGTGGCATTCACCCTCCCCTTAGAAGTTTATTGCCTGACCAGCGAGGCACACAGGTTTAGTGTGATTGTCGTCTTTGTTAACAGTATTGGAAATAGTTTCTGATTTATAGTACCCCCGGACGGGCTGCTCAGAGGTATGCGTGTTGGCTCTTTAAAACCGTTCTGCAACGTCATCCAAGGTCGATTGACGAAATTTGGACTTGACTTAATTTTTTCAAAGTTTGAATAGTGCAAAACTTTTTTTTTTTTTAAAGTTTCTTAGTCAGAGATGCTCATTTTTCAACCCATTCTGGTATTTATTCACATTCAAAACATCCATCTGTTTTGAAGAAAAATGTAAAGTGAAAATGAAATGTTTTCCTTTTTTTGAAAAGCCCCATTACCCTAACTGTTTTTATTACTGGTGAGAATTTTTCACTCAGCTTCCTACACTTTGGGTTGGACTCGTGCCAGAGCCCACTTCTACACGTAGCACGTAGCGTGAGAATGCAGGACAGCCTGCTAATTAATCAAGAATCGGGGAGAAGTTGCCGTTGGACTTCCTTCATGGGAAAGGAGTTGGCAGCAGAGACGTCTCCTGAAGCTGGTTCAGAGGAGGCTTCCAGGCTACGGAACTGGAGGGAGAAAGAGGCACCTTCATAGCTTTCGCACTGAACAGAAGGTCTCGTGATGTATGGAGCTGCGTGCGATGGTGATGTTCCCTGTGGCTTGTTTTCTGGTTACAGATTAATTTGCTTTATGTTCATCTGTCTGGCATGTGACAGTTAATCCATTTTCTCCTCAAACAGAGGCTAAAATTCTGCCGTATGACCTAGGGTGAAATCCTGAACCAGCCGACGTGAAGAAGAGCCTCGCCATTAACCTTCGGTGAAATCGGGATTTCATCCGTACCCTTGACCGCTTTGGGGCCAGGCTTCAGCGGAACCCACTCACAGCTACGCCCCCCTCGATTTCAGTGGGATATGGGCTGAAAGTCAACTTAGAACTCAGTGTGCAAAGATCCACAGTCTGCGCTCGTGGCTGTACAAAAATTATAGTCGGTTCCCGGGTGTTTTGCGAAAATCTACGTTTAGTGCTTCAGTATGTAAATAAATTAGTCAGTGATATTTTATCTTCTCAGGGGGAGGGGGGAACCAAGATAAAAGTCATTGTAAAAGGAGTATATTGGGGTGCAAAAAAGAGTGGAGGGTAGGGAGAGAGAGAAAAACTCTATTAACTGACTTGATACTTTACAAGATATTTTAATTTGGCCCTAGGATTTTAGACTGCCTTAATCAGATCGCAACTGGGCCCTTCTCTATGAATAGCCTTTTTAGGTTAATTATCATCAAATCTCTCTGGTTTATTATAATGAGGAGATAGCACATTCTGTAAATGAAGGTAGTAAGGTAATAATCTACATTTTTTTGGCATTAAGTAACCATGCCCATCTTAATTACAATAAAAATCTTCTCACAACTGAAGGCAGGTTGGCTTAACTAACAAGCAATTAAACCAGGTGAAACTTATCTTGGGAGGTGACACTTGGCCGTCTGACAAATGTAATAAATCTGTGAGGTCCTCCCGTTCTCGCAGTCCTTTTTCAGAAACCTTGGAACGTGGAATGGGTCTACTGACTAGATAAATGGTATGTCGGTTTTTTCTTTCTATAACACATTGTTTTTAGGGTTTTTTTGTTATTTTTTTGAGGGGGGTGAGGAGTAATGTGGTGCTAATAGGATACTGCAGGGATCGGTGGTGTGTTTTCATCTTCAGTAAGGACTAAGAAGAATGAGCATCTAACATTTTAATGAAATTTACAGGTAAGCCCACAACAACCTGAGACTTTTCTTAGAAAAAAAAACCCTAAAAACTTCACCAAAAAAAAAAAAAAAAATCGGTGATCTGAAACAGGTATGGAGTGTTTGGGGAGGGGGGAATCGTAAGGAGGACTTTTTGTGAAAGAGATGGGGAGGTTTGAGAGAAGCCACGAGGGGTGAGTTTGTAGGTGATGCGGCAGTGGAAGGTTCTGGAAGGTTCTGGAGGGTTCTGGAGGAGCAGTGGGGCTTCTCTCGCTGCGGCCCCGCGCTCTCGGGGAGGCGCTGGGCTGAAAGGGGGGTTGGGGCCGTTGGTGCGGTTGGCTTCAAAGTTGTCAGTGAAGCTCAAACGAAGTGCAGAGCTCAGTGCTTGCAGCGGTTGTTTACCGCTGGGCCGTTCCAGCGTTTTACAAACAAAGTACGCCTCGTGCAGGGTTCCCAACACAAAGCAACACAGCGTGAACCGGAGCAGGGAACACATTCCAGATGACTTTTTTTTTAAAAAGAAAAAAGAAAAATAGCATGGTAAGCAAAGATGAGGCTATGACTAATCAAATTGGCTAGTGGAGACTCTCTTACCCTGCACTGAGTACTGAAATATTATGTACCAAAAGAAAGCTGGCAGGGCTGAATTGGTGAGAATGAGTCATTTATTACAACTCTCGGGATGAGGAGGTAAGGCGAAGGGATAGAGGGTGAATGGAGCATAAAAATCTTTATGAAAATGCAATTAATCTTAAGACTGGGAAAGGACAGCAGAGCCTTCTGTTTTGAACTCCTGCTTTGCTGCTGTAGGTCCAGGCGCTTTATCCTCTTATTTTTTTCTAAATCAGTAGGAGAAAAATGAACCAGGCTTCCCAAAATTATGAAAGTGGCTTTAAAACCATGAAGTATAAATAAGCGCGATATGATCCTCTTGGTATCCTTACGTTTTCTGATTTTGGCCTTTAAAACTTTAATTTTCAAAGTGGGTACTAGCCCTGACATCATGAACTGGGGAATCAAATAAACTGAAGACAGGAAACAGAGGATACTGAAGCAGTGGTGAAGGAGATATCAACTAATTAACTCCTCTGATCTCCTCCTTAATTGTGACAATGATGGGCTCACAGTAAAAGAGTACCAAGTGATAAAGAAATTTGCAGTAACGTAAGTAAGGAGAGCGGAACCGTGAGGGTGACACGCAGCAGTGGTCCCTGGCAGCCTGTGGGGACGGAGGGGCTGGCTGGGCTGGTGCTCCCCTCCTGCCGATGCTCCTCTGGAGTCTGCAGGCGCTGGTCCCAAGTGGACCCCACTAAAAGGTGGTGAGCCCGGGCTCCTAGCGCTGACCGGTGCGGCCAACAGGCGTGACTTTGGTGTGTTTTGATGTTTGGTAGGTCAGGCATAACTGCTGCTGTCAGCTAATAAAGGTTTAGCACCACCAACGTTGTGGGGATTTGGGCTATTTTGTCTCCAGGACAGAGCCTTGGCTGTTTCTGCTGTACGTATCTCAGATTATTCTGACCTGCGTCCTCGTAGAGAGGGAATTGAGAAATCGGTACGTGGATGAGGTCTGCTGTCTGTGTAGCAGTACAGCATCCCAACTTTTACAAGCGGGAACGACTGAGTACTTTAGATGAGGGCAACCTGCGTTAGACAGTGATGGATCATGCTTTGGACTCTTTTTTTTTTTCTTTTTCTTCCAAATCTCTCTGAGGGTTTTTTATCGCATATGATGAAGAGACAGGAGCAGCACATACTTTTGATCTGCAGGTAAATGGATTGGAGTTTTGAAAGAAGCCGGCTTAAGCATTAGGACCCTACACTGTAGGATGCTCTTCTTTGATTCTCAGCCTATTTTTAGTGTTTAGGGAAGCAAAAAATGAAAGGATTGAACTCCAGCCCTAGAGAGAAAGAGAGAACGTACTACTTCAGCCAATCTATTCTGTGCAACTCAATTAACAATACATTTCACCTGTCAGAAATGTTTATCTTCTTACTAATTAGCAAATCAACACCGCATTTTGAAAGGAATTGTAGCTCGTAAAAAAAAAAAAA
>VUYV01000189.1:1036803-1124675 GCA_008711295.1 Anarhynchus alexandrinus | reverse complement strand
GGAGGGTTCTGGAGGAGCAGTGGGGCTTCTCTCGCTGCGGCCCCGCGCTCTCGGGGAGGCGCTGGGCTGAAAGGGGGGTTGGGGCCGTTGGTGCGGTTGGCTTCAAAGTTGTCAGTGAAGTTCAAACGAAGTGCAGAGCTCAGTGCTTGCAGCGGTTGTTTACCGCTGGGCCGTTCCAGCGTTTTACAAACAAAGTACGCCTCGTGCAGGGTTCCCAACACAAAGCAACACAGCGTGAACCGGAGCAGGGAACACATTCCAGATGACTTTTTTTTTAAAAAGAAAAAAGAAAAATAGCATGGTAAGCAAAGATGAGGCTATGACTAATCAAATTGGCTAGTGGAGACTCTCTTACCCTGCACTGAGTACTGAAATATTATGTACCAAAAGAAAGCTGGCAGGGCTGAATTGGTGAGAATGAGTCATTTATTACAACTCTCGGGATGAGGAGGTAAGGCGAAGGGATAGAGGGTGAATGGAGCATAAAAATCTTTATGAAAATGCAATTAATCTTAAGACTGGGAAAGGACAGCAGAGCCTTCTGTTTTGAACTCCTGCTTTGCTGCTGTAGGTCCAGGCGCTTTATCCTCTTATTTTTTTCTAAATCAGTAGGAGAAAAATGAACCAGGCTTCCCAAAATTATGAAAGTGGCTTTAAAACCATGAAGTATAAATAAGCGCGATATGATCCTCTTGGTATCCTTACGTTTTCTGATTTTGGCCTTTAAAACTATAATTTTCAAAGTGGTACTAGTCCTGACATCATGAACTGGGGAATCAAATAAACCGAAGCTGGGAAATTGAGAATACTGAAGCAGTGGTGATGGAGATATCAACAAATTAACTCCTCTGATCTCCTTCTTAATTGTGACAATGATGGGCTCACAGTAAAAGAGTACCAAGTGATAAAGAAATTTGCAGTAACGTAAATAAGGAGAGCGGAACCGTGAGGGTGACACCCAGCAGTGGTCCCTGGCAGCCTGTGGGGACGGAGGGGCTGTTCGGGCTGGTGCTCCCCTCCTGCCGATGCTCCTCTGGAGTCTGCAGGCGCTGGTCCCAAGTGGACCCCACTAAAAGGTGGTGAGCCCGGGTTCCTAGCACTGACCACTGCGGCCAACAGGCGTGACTTTGGTGTGTTTTGATGTTTGGTAGGTCAGGCATAACTGCTGCTGTCAGCTAATAAAGGTTTAGTACCACCAACGTTGTGGGGATTTGGGCTATTTTGTCTCCAGGACAGAGCCTTGGCTGTTTCTGCTGTATGTATCTCAGATTATTCTGAC
Source organism: Anarhynchus alexandrinus (assembly GCA_008711295.1). Lineage (NCBI taxonomy): Eukaryota > Metazoa > Chordata > Aves > Charadriiformes > Charadriidae > Anarhynchus > Anarhynchus alexandrinus. The sequence goes on along the minus strand of VUYV01000189.1, from coordinate 1,123,396 downwards.
CTGCGTCCTCGTAGAGAGGGAATNAGGTCAGGTCTGCTGTCTGTGTAGCAGTACAGCATCCCAGCTTTTACAAGCGGGAACGACTGAGTACTTTAGATGAGGGCAACCTGCGTTAGACAGTGATGGATCATGCTTTGGACTCTTTTTTTTTTTCTTTTTCTTCCAAATCTCTCTGAGGGTTTTTTATCGCATATGATGAAGAGACAGGAGCAGCACATACTTTTGATCTGCAGGTAAATGGATTGGAGTTTTGAAAGAAGCCGGCTTAAACATTAGGACCCTACACTGTAGGATGCTCTTCTTTGATTCTCAGCCTATTTTTAGTGTTTAGGGAAGCAAAAAATGAAAGGATTGAACTCCAGCCCTAGAGAGAAAGAGAGAACGTACTACTTCAGCCAATCTATTCTGTGCAACTCAATTAACAATACATTTCACCTGTCAGAAATGTTTATCTTCTTACTAATTAGCAAATCAACACCGCATTTTGAAAGGAATTGTAGCTCGTAAAAAAAAAAAAAGTTTGCCTTCACAGATGCCCTGTGCAGATTGCATCGCTTAGTCTTGTTGGGAAACAGGTTAAGTGTGGGACGAGGGCACACGATGATGTTGCTTTCTCCCCTCTTCTGCACTCATTACCTCCCTGTCGAAGGCTTTCTTTTGTTTCCAGTTGCTGGAAATTGGAGAAGGTGGAGGGAACCGCTGCAGCGGGCCTTGCCCTTACCCTCTTTGTTTCTGCTAGCCTTAATTAACCTCTCCCTAGGTTCACCAAACTTGTGATTAGAATTGTTTTTTTTTTTTTTTTAAGTTGGGCTTACGCTCACTAAGCAGGTTTTCTCATAGCTCTACTTGAAACCCCATTATTGTAATTTTGAATGCTGCACTGCTTGTTCTAGAAACCCATCTTAGTAATTTATCCCATATCTCTATTTTTCCCTCATGGAAAATACAATTATTTTAATTCTTCTAATTGTTTTTCATTTCCTACACTCCAAATTTGTCTCTTTCCCCCAGGCATCTCTTCATCTTAGATCATTGACTGGAAAGGCCTTTTTGGCTCTTAATTCCTTATCCGTATTCCAAATGGACTAATATTGTACAGTGTTCAATAAAAAAATAATTTAATTTGTTATTTCCTTCATCATGCAGTTGCACAATTGGCTGGCATTTGAGATGATTCTTTAGTTTTTTGGGGGTGCTAAGTGGGTCTCGAATTGAGACGTCAGCTTTAATGGAAAGTTATATGAAACTTTGGGTGAGAATGAGTATTTGAATAAGTAACAACACAGGTATAAACCCGCGCTGTTGTTCAGTCCTGCGTATAGAGGAAAACGTAGAGCCTTCCTTGCCTTGTGCAGGAGTAACTATCGTGTGATTTCCCAGCTCCCGCGGAGAGCGCTGCGCAGTGAATCGGAGCGTTATATTCTCTCTTTGTTCTCTTAGTTATTTTGCTTAATCTCGTGTAATAGCCAATTAACTTGATTTGCCTTCAGAGCTGGGGAAAAGTATAAATAAACCTGGCAGAAGAGCGAGGTGGGAAGAAGCGGAGAGGCTGGAGTGGTGGAGGTGCCCCGTGTGAGCAACAGGAAACCGATCGCCATATGGGCAGTTATAAATAGGGCCATCACGCAGCCTCATCGCCTCTGACACGGCCAGGTCCTCTGCTAACAATTCCTACCTGCAGGTTTTCTTACCTTTGCTCACCCCAGCTAGCTTATTTTAGGCAAAAGTTTTGTTGGAGGTTCTGGAACCTGCCCCTCTCCTCCCGCGGATGGGCGTAAGGACTGATGTTAGCCTGGTGGTGGGACAGGGCGGGAGAGGACCGTCACCTGAAAAAGGGATGGAGGCCTTCAGGTAGAGCCTCTCAAACCATGTTTGTTCAGAAATGTCACCTGTTTACTTCTGGAAATATTTTCCTGTGGAATATTTTTTGTTTGTGGTTGCCAACCCGGGGTTTCAGCCGTCCAGCTGGACTGCTGTGCCTGCAGGTGTGCTTCTGTCTGGGAAAAACCAAAATTACGCTTGGGCGAGTGATTTGGAGGGAGATGGTGTGAGTCACCACCTCCCACAAGCCTGGGGACCCAGAGATGGGGCTCGTGCTGATGTGCAGTGTGATGCCCCCGCATACGCAGCTGCACCTCCCCTCTGCCTTCCCTGGCATCTTCTGTGGCCCTCCGCGGTAAAAGCTCTGCAGGTGAAGAGATAGTGTGAGTCAAAGCAAAAGGAAAAAGAATGATAACCATGCGGTGAACACGGAGGTCAGAAATTATGACCTTGTTCTTGTCCTTAGACACCCTCAGAGCTGCCGGGCAACCGAGCAGAGTTTTCGGGATTACGGCACAGATGGAGTTAAGTGTATTTGCCCGGGTCCTTTGTGTACGCGCTGTCGGGTTTGGCACCTGTGAGCGTAGCCCAGTGAGTAGCTTAGTGGGCAGGACGTTGCGGTGTGGTTCTAGGTCATCGAAAAATGCCAGGGTTTATTGCACCTTACAGCTCTTCTGTGCATTCTTCTTATTTTCTACATAGCTCCAGTCTCTTTGTTTTCTCTTTGGCTCACGCATGACTTTTGCTGGTCGGTTAACAGAATATCTGGATGTCAGAGGAGCTTTTGAGTGCCCTTCACCAGCGGACAGAGTCCTGCTTTCTGTCTGCCTGCAGATGAGGCAAGCCCTGGGTTTGCTTTTGTTGAGTATCTTGGAATGCGATCCCTGCTCAGAGACTTGAAACAGAATTACACCCACTATATCATCCAAATTTGTCATATATAAATATAGATGTTGAGATGATTAAACACATTAGCAATTTTCAGTGGTTCTTTAATTCCATCATTCATTATTTTTATTTGATGAACCTCTTTCTTATGAAACTTATTAAAATGTTGGTATAAATCTGTTCCAAATTCCCTTGATGACTGTGTTTATACAAAATGATATACATAATGATCTGCTTTTGAGACTGCATTAGAAATGTGCAGTGGCTTCTCAGTTTGTAGGAGGCTGTGCATCACTCTCGTAAGAAAAATCTTGGCCGTTATTTCTTTTCACATTAGGGAGCTGCGGGCACTCAGGCGCGGACTCTCCCTCGGTCTGAGTCCCACCCGGTGCTCCCTACAGCCTCCCACGGTATCATGAAGAGTTGGGTGAGATCCTGCAGCCCTCCCGTAAGCAGGTCAGAGAGCACGAGGTGTGAAAGGAGACGTAACGGGCAGGAGCCATTCACTGAACGTTGCTCTCCAGAAGTTATAACTTTAACAGAAACCACCACTGAAGCGCCCGTGTAACCAGGGGACATGAACTTCCAAGAGGTGATTCATTCAGCCTCCTTGCAGTAGGAGCTCCTCCTGGGGTTGCCGTGCTCCCGCCGTTGACTACAGAGAGCGCCTAGATAACTATTTGAGATTAAACACCTAAGTAATCGCGCAATTAAAGTAAAATGAGTTGAATCCCTCCCTGAGGGATTTTGCAGCTCCGCTGACCAGTTGGGCTCTGCCACTGTTTAGGGATATGGACTGCATCCTGTCTTTTGGTTTACAAATTTTTAATGTGGTTTTTTTTTTTGAAGTTAATGTATTTGGCTTCTCTTACACCTTTACAGTCTCATGAAAGGCACTTGGCTTCCAGATATTTGCTGAGCAATATAGTGAAGTGTGCAATTACATCTCAGATTGAATTTAAATATTAAATAATGAAAAAACTCTCACTGATATTGATGGGTAAATGCTTCAGGTCCTATTTTATTTATCATCAAAACCTCATCTTTCTGAAAAGAAACACACAGCTGCCTAAAAGCTTCTCTAAAGTGGAAGATCACAGAAAGTGTGGGTATTTTTCTTTCCCCATAGCCTTCAGAGACCTCATGAGCTTGAAGTTTTATCTTTGTCTTTAATGGCACTTTATTTATTTTCCTTCCATTAATGTTGTCTAAATACCTTCTTAGAGCCATAAAAACTGGCACCTGCAGCACACTGTGGCGTGAAACTGTGTAATTTAATCTACTCCCCAAATAAATTGTTCATAACTGTGTCTTTGGCAACCCTACTTTGGCCAAGCCTGTCAGAAAGCTGGTTCTGTGTAATTAGCAGGAAGGAAATATCGGTCAAAACGGGGCCGTTGTACAGCAAAGGCACAACTCTGCGTGGTACGTCTTCCTGATTCGTGACGCTGAACTGTTTGTTTTATAGCCCATGAGGCATTGTCCACAAAGCTTCTAAAATTTACTGCGGGGCAATATGTTTCTACTCAAATGCATTTGGTTTGCATAAAAAAAAAGTCATTTTTATTTTGACTCGTAAGAAAATATTTATGAATGTCTTCATTAGTGTCGTAGAATCCTTTAGTAATGCCGTGAACAAGATACTTATCTTGTTGATCATCAGATTTTTAAAGTGGAAGAGTGATGTCTTTTCTTTTGCTATCACATCAGCTACTGTGCCATCACGTGAGTCACGCTGACGACTCGTATGGTCTGGCTGACCGCATCTTCTTAAGGAAAAGGTTGTTTTCTTGTAAATGTTTTTGCTACTAATTTAGTGTCTTGCTGCTGTAAAGTTGCTGATGAGTATCCATCAAAGAATTTATCTTCCTGGTAATGAAGTGTTTTTAATCTACCTATGCTCATCCTTTCTCTCCGTCTCTCCTCTCCCCTTCCTTCTGCCCATAAGATAGGAAAAAAAAAACCAACCCAAAACACTCCACTTTGTTGCAACGTTTAAGTTCTGTATAGAGTTTTGTGGGGCTTTTATGTTTGCTTTGATTTCCTTTCATGTCTCGTAAGGAATTGTACATAAGGAGGCAAATCATTCATAACAAACTCAAAGGAGTACGCTAAATCAATACTAGCGCCATTGTATCAATAGAGCTGAAAAAGGGTGAATGTTCTGTTTTAATAATAGCTTTCTTAAATCCATGTAATTAAAACGGAGCAAAAGCTGTATGTTTCCTCGAGGCCACAGGTGGTATATAGGAATTAGTAAAATGAAAATATAGAGTTTAATATGAGTCTGATTGGCATTTCTTTTTCCTACTTGGATTTTAGTGTAACTGATTCCTAGCTGGAAATATATATACATATATATATTTTCTTTCTTGAATTCAAATTTTATGTTGTCCTTTGGAACATACCCACATAGTCATTTACAAACGCCCCTGAGCCTTGGGTGGGAATGGATTGAATGAGGATTACTTAGTGGGTCTTATATAAAAACGAGTGTTCTTAAAATATCCACCTTGAAAAAAAACAAAAGCTCTTTCTCCTGGGAATATCCTCTCTAATTATTCATAATTAATAAATAAACAAAGAACTGTGTAGTTCTACAGCAAGTAGTTATTAAAAGGCTCTTAGAACTAAAAAGACTTCCTGGTCGGAAGGCAGATCTCCAGCTGTGCTAAAAGAACGTAGGACTGAATCCACAGAAATTTCTACAGGTCTTTTTGTGTGTTTCTGAGTTCCAGACAGATTGCTTAGGAATGGAACATCACTTTGTGTGGGCTTCAAACCATTTAAAGTTTCACCCAAGCAACCCAACTTCATCCTGAACTTGTAGGGTGAAGCTCCTGATTTGAAGGCATCACGTGGAAGATGTCTTGGCACGGGCTTTGAGTAGTAACAGCCCTCGTGGTTTGGGGAAGAAGAGATCATGCGTGGCTGGGGCCATGGGTAACCGTGTAGGCTGCAGGAATTCACTGGGTAGTGGTGCAGTCAGGTTTTTCAGGTAGGACTTCAGAAAAGGCAGATGAAGGTGGCTGGAGACCACATGCCAATGCGTGCAGAGTGTGCCCCGTGTCACTTGGCGGTGCGGGACAAACGCAGTGTCCATGGGAGGCAGGAGAGCAAACCTATTTTTCCTTCTGTTGTTGGGTTGTAATGCCAAGAAAAAGCCTTGTTCTGTACCCTGGCTGGAAGTGTGCCACAGCGGTGCGCGGAAAGTGGTCTTATGCTCCTCCCTGTGAGAGGCTGCCCGGTCCCAGGGCACCCCTGTGGCAGTACAGCTCATGGGTTCCCCTTCTCCCCAGGGCTGGGACTGGCGCAGACTGCCCTGTCCTCTTCCAATGGACACTCTGGGGACCCCAGACTTTCTGTCTATTCTCATAATTTGTTGTAAATTACTAGGGCAAAGTTACTAGTTGTAGCTCGTCTCAGTTTGTAGGAGGCTGTGCATCACTGAATGGCTTCAAACTGGAAGAGGGCAGGTTTAGATTGACCATGAGGAAGAAGTTTTTCCCTGTGAGGGTGGTGAGGCACTGTCCCAGGTTGCCCAGAGAGGTTGTTGAGGCCCCATCCCTGGAGGTGTTCAAGGCCAGGCTGGAGGTGGCCTTGGGCAGCCTGGTGTGGTGGGAGGTGTCCCTGCCTATGGCAGGGGGGTTGGAACTCGATGATCTTCAAGGTCCCTTCCAACCTAAACCATTCTATAATTCTATAAATGTCCCCTGTCTTGTTATCATTCCCTTGGCTTGCAGAACCACCCCACAGCTGTAATCAGCGCAGCGTTGCCAAACTACCGGAATAAGGGATTATTCAGACTCCTGTCCCTGCAGAATAATAACTGTTAGCTTGTTTGCTTCTGAACTGGACCTCCCAACCCCTACACAGCACGGTGGAGGACAAAGTTTTTCTGTATTGATTCAGACACTACTGTTTCCTTTTTTGGATGGTTACATTGAACATTCTCTTGATATTCTTTGCTTTGTTATTTCTTATTCCCACAATAAATAACTCCTTCAGATTTCTGCAAAAATGGCCCATGTAGCAGGCAGTGAAAAGACCTCGTAGACAGTAAAAGGCATGGGAACCCTTTAGTTAAGCAACATACCTCTTGGCCTGGAGATCTCGCTTTCTTTAGAGCATCTTTGTCTTTCACCCGGGTTGTGGTCAAACCAGAACACTGAACTTTGAAGTGTCATTTTCAGGTGGGGTGCTGAGAAAAGCTTGTCCCAGCATTACACTGGGTTACAAAGAACAGTTAAATAGAGACTTATTCTAGGAATAAGGATAGATATCCACTGAATGCAAGCAGGAATTGAATGTTTGTGCTAGTCGCCACTGCAGTTCGGAACATGGTGGACAAGAATCTGTAGTAAATCCATGAAGAGATTGACTTCCCGGGGAAGTACTCAGCAGTGTGTGGTGGTGCTTCCAGTCTGAGACCCATAAACAGTCATGACATGAAAAATATACGTGAAAAGAGAATAGTGGAGGAAGTCGGGCATGACACTTCAAACACTGGAAGCTTTTTCCTTTTCTTTTAAAAGAGATCTTTAACGCATAACTACTAGACCTTTGCTTGTGAACAATGTCATTATACATCCTAGACCCACACCTGTTGAGAGGAATTTATTAGTACTTATGGAAAGAAAAACGAGGAGCTGAAGGTGTTGACCTCTCTTATTAAAATTGACTTACTGGTGTTTGCACCACCTGTTGCTGCAGTGTTTAATCAGTCTTCTTAGATTGGAGTAGGTATTAGATTAGTACCAGATGTTTTCCAACTTTGCAGTTATTCCAGTCTTTAAATCAGGGCTCCTTTAGAGATCATTAAAGAACATAGCTCGGTACCTTCAACTCTGCTAAGTTTTGAGGAGGAGAAAATTTACAAGCCACTGTCCTCTCATATAATCAAGGAAGACAAACTGTCAAATAGATCAGAAGGATCTTCCTTTGAGCTTGGCTATTTATATACCATAGTCCTCCTCAGGAAAGCATTGACACGGCAGGACGATGAGTCAAAAAACTCAGCGGAGGAAATGCATGTAAGCACAAAAGGTCAACTTCTCTCAATAGTTTCAAAGAGAAAAACCTTGTTGCAGATGGCGAAGAAAGACAGACAAGATTTAAGAGCGTGGTTTAACCAGGCTGCATATGTGTTAACTTAACGTCTCTGAGAATCGAACTTGTTCATTCAAGACAAGCGTACTTCCACAATCTGTCCTGCACGAGGGAGGTCCCTCTTCCCAGCCCTTAACTGGTCCTGGAATCACCACCCAGAGCCCAAGTGCCTTCTCCTGTGGGGAGGGGAGTGTGGGGGGAACAGTGTGGCTCTGACAGACAGATCGCCCTTCCTCACCATCCGTTTTTTCACAGTTGTTATGAATAAAGTGCACTAAAACGGTGGGGACTGATAACACAAAGTGGTACTTGGGTGCTCCTACCGCTCCGTGCGGTGGATGGTGTTTGGAGATGCTCCTGGAGGGAAGGCAAGGCAAGGAAAGAGTAAAAAAAGGTTGCTTCCCTCTCCCCTAAAAGAGCTAAAACGCAACTGCGTGCTGCAATCCGGTCAGCTCAGGATCCCTCCCCATCCACCGCACCCCCAACGAGGGCCTGTGCAAACGGGGTGAGGTGGAAGGAGGCACCGGCAAACCCTCGTGGCTGGAGCCCTCGTGCTGCTGGCCCCAACTCAGCCTTCCTCCTCCCACCACGGCTATGAGGTGCGAAGTGTGGTCTGTCCTACGTGGGAACAGTACTTGGTCCAGCCCTTGATCCGAGGTTCCCCGAAGAGGGATTATTCGTATTGAATAATTAGTAAGAGCTCCGGTGAGACGCAGGTGACTGCGGGCTCTGAACGCTCCCCGTGCGTGTAGCACAAAGGACAGGAGCAGTACCCCTCTGTTTTAGCAGAAGGCATGTCTATATATATATTTTTTATTTTTTTTAATTTTTTTTATGCCTGTCAGACTGGGCTGGCAAAGCTATATATATATATATTTTAATGCTGGTCAGATTGGGCTGGCAAAGCTATATATATATATATTTATTTAATGCCAGTCAGATTGGGCTGGCAAAGCTATATATATATATATATTTAATGCCTGTCAGATTGGGCTGGCAAATCTATATATATGTATATATTTTTTTAATGCCGGTCAGATTGGGCTGGCAAAGCTATATATATATATTTATATTTTTTTTAATGCCGGTCAGATTGGGCTGGCAAAGCCCACCTGCAGTGCGGTGTGGTGTAGATTATGTTTAACAAGCTTTGCAGAATGAGTTGTTGAGGTTGGTTTTTTTTTTCCTCTAAAGGTTGAGAGGCACATGGGGCATTATTTTCTTTCAAATTAAGACACTTTCACGTTGCAAGGGAAGCAAAAGAAATACTCGTGCCTAAAGCTCTTTTATATTCTGGGTCTTGTTTCTTGTTCTTTAGTTGGGATACGGTATGTTGAAATAAGAAATAAATATATGGTCATGGAAAAAGTTTTATTTTAACTACGACAAACGCTTGTTTATGACTTACCCGTGTGAAGTATTTTCCCTCTCCCACCGCTTGCAGAGTGACTTCAATTTCCATTTCTACACATACATCAGCAAAACAATATAATACAACAATATTGCAGCGTGTCAGGATTGAAATAGGAAGTAGATCTTCACTGTTTCCATTTTTAGGGAAACCAGAGACACAAATGTAAAAAGCCCGAATAAATGTGCAAAATACAGAAATAATTATTTTCCCCGTGAATGTTAAACCAAAAAGGAACTACTTTGTTCATTACCGTGCGAGAGTAGCTGGGAGCGGGAGGGAGCGCGTTCCGCAGGGGAGCGCTGCCGGGGGTTTATATCGCGTAGGAAACCGATTGTTTCATGTTTTACAAACACATTCTGAAAATATCTTTTTTGTTGTTGTTGTTGAAAAGCAGTGCAGTAAGGAGCAGTGTTTTAAAGACATATATATAAATATATAAATATATATATAAAAATATATATATGAAATCAGGTTCTTTCTTATGAATCCCCTTAGGTTTTTTCAGATACTGTTGTTTTACCTTTTTCCCTGGTAAAGGTTGAAACATGAGAGGTAATGTCACAGAAGGGTGTCATGCAACTTTGAAAAATGTATTCCACCATGGCAATTCTTGCTCAGAACCCGAGTTAAAGCTGACTGAAGTTACTAGGAAAACCTCATGCTGTCAGGGAACACGGATTCATGATGTTCACATGGAAGATTTCTGCTTGCGTAAAGCAGACGTGGATTCTTTTGACTGTAACTGGGCAGATTATTGGCAACAAAGAATTAATTTGCTTTTTGGATTCAGCATGCAGTACCGTCTAGGGCATTTGATGGCTTGCATTCCTCCTGAATGCAGGGCTTGCTATATTTCTTACATATCAGCTCCTCTTATAGCTAAACCACGTGTATGTGAATGGAATTTTATTTTACTTTGAGAACACTCTCAGCCTGAATATATTTTTCTTTGAGATGTCCTAATCAAAACTTTCTTCAGGCAAACTTTTCCGATATGCTAATGGGGATAATATATGGACTGAAGAGACTCAACTGCAACTTATTTGGAAACTGTTCAGTCCTCCCCACCGTTCCTCACCAAGCCTTTCCCCTCGGTTGGAGGGCACTGGTGTACGAAAGTCAGTAACCGAATTTTCCAGACACTACGCTTTGTGGGCTGCATCAGAAGTGTGGCCAGCAGGGCGAGGGGGGGATTCTGCCCCTCTGCTCCACTCTCGTGAGACCCCACCTGGAGTACTGCGTCCAGCTCTGGAGTCCCCAACAGAAGAAGGACATGGACCTGCTGGAGCGTGTCCAGAGGAGAGCCCTGAGGATGATGCGAGGGCTGGAGCACCTCTCCTATGAGGAGAGGCTGAGAGAGTTGGGGCTGTTCAGCCTGGAGAAGAGAAGGCTCTGGGGAGATCTTATTGTGGCCTTCCAGTCCCTAAAGGGGCTACAGGAGAGCTGGGGAAGGACTTTTTACTGGGGCATGGAGTGATAGGACGAGGGGGAATGGCTTCAAACTGGAAGAGGGCAGGTTTAGATTGAACATTAGGAAGAAGTTTTTCCCTGTGAGGGTGGTGAGGCACTGTCCCAGGTTGCCCAGAGAGGTTGTTGAGGCCCCATCCCGGGAGGTGTTCAAGGCCAGGCTGGAGGTGGCCTTGGGCAGCCTGGTCTGGTGGGAGGTGTCCCTGCCTATGGCAGGGGGGTTGGAACTCGATGATCTTCAAGGTCCTTTCCAACCTAAACCATTCTATGATTCTATATAAACTACTTAACAAACCCAAATTCAATTACATTGTTTTTGTTTAAGACAGAAGAAGGCGCTTCCCACTAAGCACTAGCCAGTGCTGATAGACACTGACAAACTTGTAAGACAGTCTATTTTGAGAGACCTTGGTGTGCTAAATTATATATTTCCGCTCAGGGAATTGTTCGAGAGAGCAGTAATAGTGTAAGCCCATAGGTGTTACGGTAAGTACATCCATCGTGTCAGAACAGTTGTATTTAATAAAGCTTTATTCCCAACTATGGAGAGCTTTTAAGATGTTTTCCACTTGGGTAACTGTTTTGTTTTGTGGGTTTTAAGGATTCGGTTATTAGTTTAGGGAATTTGAAACGAATGTTAAAACCCAAACTGGAAAATATTGTATCAAATATTTAGATTGGTGTGAGCTGAGTTACACGGAGACATGTAGTAATAGTTCTTACACAACACAGAACAACTGTTATGGCACCACTGTTAAATGGAAGGTCACAATATTTCACACAAAATGGGGAGTTTCTAGGAACAAGTTTAACTTAACTTTGGGTGATAGGATTGTACAATGTTTTTTATTATCCGTTGCCTGATTTTAGCAACGCCTGATTTCATGCCATGTAACTACGTACTTCACAATACAAAAGAAAAATACAGAGTTAGTAAACGAGTTGATGCAATTCAATTTTGTTCAAAACTGAATTTTTTGGAGATACAGAAAAATCTGTCCAGTGACTCAGCGGGAAGCTGGTCACCACTCAGCGCCAATGTATCGTGTACAGAGAGAGAAAAGCCGTTTCACTCTTCCCCTTCAGTATACCGCAGGAGCGGTAATAAATGCAGAAGCAGGAATCTTAATACAATTGACAGAAATATTTGGGCGCTCACCTTTCTTCTAATGAACGGCTTCTTATCAGAAAAGTTGAGTTTGGTGTTTTTGCCGAGTAACATGGGCGTAAATAAATAATATGAGATGTTGGAGAAGAAAATAGGGAGATTACAATATAGTGATAGCTGCAGATTAGGCTATTTGGCGTTAAGTGACCATAACTGACATCGGTGACTTGTTACCATGGAGATCCAGCTGTGTGTTGCTACCAGCAAGTCATTTTTGATCCACGTTGCTGGTCTTCACAGGTCTAAAGTCAACTGCCTAAATTCCTAAGTTTTTGTGGCAAATTATTTTGTTGGGCGGTGTCCCTGGAGGTTTAGGGTCAGTCACCGGTGAATACGCCATGCGGGTACTGTAGGACTCCTGAAGAGGAAAGGTGTGCTCCGGCCGCCCCACCTTGGGGCCTCCCTTTGGTGTAAGGCAGGTGACAGCCCCCAGAAACCTGCTCTCTGCAATGTCCTCAGCGAGTTCTTTGGTGGGATGAAACGTTCACAAAGACCTAGTTGGAAATTTCTGCGAGTAGGGAAAAGTCCCCTGGCGGACAACACCGCAGTACGTCCTTGTCCTCCTGCCTTGGCGCTAATGCTCCTCAGCATCAACACAGCTCGAGCCCTACGTAGCGCCTGCGGGTTGGGAACTGCGAGAAGGAAATGCATAGCAAAGGTCTCCGTTTTTGTGCCGTTCCCTGATTTGAGTTGGTACTGGACCAAAGGTGACTCTGTTTTGTCACGATCTCTGGTATGAGGCGCACCAGAAAAGGGCAGCCGCGCCGCAACTCGCTTTCATGGGTTCAAAACAGTGTCCTTAATTCCACTGTGGCCAGAAGTATCGAGAGAGACCACACTTAGGGTGAGCTCTAATTCTCTTTCTCTACACAAAGGCAGAGCATGAAATTTTCATCTATCAGGCCGTTTATAAAACAAACAACAAACAAAATATCTACATAATAGTCTGTGGTTTAGAAACAAGGATTTTTTTTTTCTTCTCTCCTTCTAGTTCACATTTGTCAGAGAGAGGCTTATTTGTGTTTTATCATTTGTTTGGTTGTTTTATTTTTTATAAATGCTTTTTTAAATTATTAAAGCCATGAATAAAATGAGGGCTAAGTAATTGGGTGCTTTTTAGGGGAGAAGAAAATATCAAAGGAATAAGACAGAAATGGAATATGTTTATTGTATTTTTCTCTGATGTGCGAAACAATATAATCTTTCATTATAGAAGAGGAAAGAGAGTAAAATGCTTTTTGCATTGTTTTGGGTAGAAGCAAATGTAAGACTTTAAAATGCGTTTATCAGGCAGCGAATTCAGCTTCCTTTAGGCAATAGCGTCTTATTTTAGTACTGAACGTAGATTTCATCTGAACTTAATAAAGGTTAGATCTCTTAAAAGCTTTCCTCTCATCTCCACATCAAAGTACAAATCCAGTTAATTCTCGGAGATAATGAGAGCACAATGAAAGTATATTTGTAAGTTGACTCTATAGCTCAGTATCTATAAAATACTTCCAGAGGTTTCATGACACTGTAGATGAAACTGGAACTGCAAATGAAATAGATTTGCGGATCTCGCAATCGTTTAGAGATTTCACAAAATTTTTTGCGCTGAATGTGTATAAAGTAGGTGACCTAGAAATGTGGTCGTGGAAAATCTAAGGGGGACTTATATCGCCACAATTTCAGGTTACCACAATCAGGATGTGGGATGTCTACATCCAGGTCCCTCCCAAATTGGATACCCGAGGTCAGAACGCCTAACGGCTGGGCTACTGCCTAATCCTTCCAAATAACTCCTGGTTTGTACCCCAAATAACCTGATACTCGATAGAGGAAGGAACCTGAATTCCATTGTTCTGCTCTTGAGCCATTGCTTTGCTCCCAAGAACAGACATTAATCCAACAGGGGAGAAAATAAAGAGAAGAGTTTGGGTGAGTGCCAGAGGTTGGCTACGTAAACTGGAGAGTCGGACGCTCTCCGGAAAGGCAGAAAAGCTAGATTCCCTTCCCTTCTGCGTGAAGTCCTCTCCTGCAGCCGAGGTGAGCCCTGTTTACCAGCCTATATTTTATGCAAGGGACGCGTATTTCGTGTTCTCTCACTTTCTTCATCAGCTTCTTTATCAGATATCCTTTTGCCTGAATTTAATGAAAACTCGTGAACATCCTGGTTCTGAGAAATAGCGTTCTTCAAAACAAAAGTATTTTGGGGAGCTCTGTTCTGGGTGGCTTTTCTACTGAATTCAAAACTTTTCATTCCAATGAAAATTCTCTCATCTTGTTGACTAGCAGAATAATTCTGGGCAATAGAAAAGTTACCTCTAGCCCTCTGCTCCTACTCTTTATCAAAAAGGATAACATTAAAGAATCACCCACAAACAGACCCACCATAAAAAGGCTTTATATTGATTTGCGAGGTTACTATGTATTTTTTTTTTGCATTAGAGAGAAGAGGTTGTTCTGGATGCATTTAAACAAATCCATTCTCTTGCTGTTCGGTTTGCAAGAATTTGAAAGCATTTCATACTCTGTCATTATATCTTTTAAAAAATAAAAATAATTTTAAATTGTTTTACTTCCAACCTGTTTTGGTTGAAAGTATTTGCAAAAACCTTCTTACAATGAAAGAAATTTGGATGAAAAGGAAACAATTTTCTCCTCCCAAAATCAATCTACCGTCTCTTATTGCCTTCTGAAATACTGCGTTCTTGCGAGCAGTAGTCTCACAGGGAATTCAAAAAGCCTGATTTTGGCAATTAAGTTAGCTGACTTGACTTTCTGCACTTTCTTGAGAGGCTTTTGAGGGATTGTCAAGTCTCTTTCCCTCAAGACTTTGAGGGAAAGTCAAGTCTCTTTTCTTGGAGGGAGGAAAGAAGATACTGCTCTGAATTGTCATCCAGAAGCGCCTGCCTTTTCCCGAGGCTGTGGAGGAGCGATAGGAAAACCGCTTTCCCAGTTCACCCCCTATGGTTTCAGACACCCGAGTTATGTGGATGAGTACCTTTCAAAAGGGTATCTTGCAGTGGTGTCACCACAATCTTAGTGGGGGCACGACTATGAAGCTGAAAACTCTTCACAAACCACCTTGGCACCTTCAGTGGCCCTCTAGGGTTTTTTTTGTACTTTCCTACAAATACGATGTGTTTAGAGGTAGTTTGAAATACAGAAACGGGTATAACCAGAAGAAATAATTTTGGCTATTGACCTGTAGATACTCAGTAAATGGGTTTCTGTTCTTAATTGCTTTGTGCTTAGTACGTGACAGTACCTCACTGAGCAAACGGGGAGAAGAGACTTCTGTACTCTCAGTCTGAATGTTAATGAATGATGATAATTTTTATGGCATATATTGTACATAGGGTTGAAAAGAGGCATAAGTAAAATCATATATATGGGCAGTAGTCCTTAATTACAGCAATGTGATTATCTACTCCCATTGGTCGGATGTTCAACTTGTCAGAATACATTTAGTTCCAATTTCTGGAGCTTTCTTTCATAGTTTTTGGATGTATATTTAGAGATAAGGAGTAGAACATTGAAAATATTTTAAGAATGCATTCCAGAATTTTAGAGACAATGTTGAAGGAGTGAAGTTTTCTAGGAAAAATGTAAACATGTGGAAGGCAGATACATTTGAAATTGTTTTCATGCATGAGGGTGCACAGAAGAAGGCCTTTGGGAAGGAGACGGAAGGGGCGTGAAAGCTGGCACGACTGGCAAAGCAGAAAGCATGAGAGGAATGTGAAAAAAAGACGTGGGCAGTTGGGTGGTGTGGGTGGTTCCTGCGGCGCCGAGTGCAGAGATCGGGTCCGGCGCGGTGAAACCATCTGAGAAGTTGATACCGTTGAATCTGTAACTGAGGGGGATATTTTTGGCTGTCTGATTTTTAATGCCTGTTCTTTTCCAAGAAATGCCTCATTTGATAGTTCAGAGAGAGCTAGAAGAGATACTTGCATTACAGTATATATTTTGGGAACAATTTTGTACGTTTGAGCTTTGAGAATACTAAAGTAGGAATTTTGTAAAAGGAGGGATGTGTGTGAAGCATTTCCTAAATTAACTTCAAGCAAGCATAAATGCATGATATTTTAGAGAGCACTGTTGTATATTTGACACTCTTCTTATTTTTTGACGTACATCCTGCACTTTGTGCACCGTACATTGTCACTCCAGAGACAGCTAGCGACAAATATTTGCTGTGAAAAGTAAAAGTAAGATAGCAGGAGAGATGGATGAAGGAGGGGATGGAGAAGAGATTAATGTACTGAGCCAGAGGTGAAACACTGTTGTTCTGAGCCTCAGAAGAACAAGGCCCCTGTACTTCAGTTAGTCCTTGGGACTTTGGGGCACGCAGCAGCAGTCGGAATTTGTCCTTTGCCTTGTGAATGACTGGCAGGTTATTTAAAGGCAAAGCAGATGCTTCTACCTAACTGAATGCAAAAAAAATTAGTTTGAAAGGTCTTTCCACTGCCCCTTCCAGTTTTGGTGGAGCAACGAAGGGTAGTGATGTTGAAAAGAACATGCATATTCCATTTGTACTGTCTCTTCATCTAATGGCAAAACATAATTATTTCAGTAGAGGTAAACTTCTGTGCTCCCGGGAGTCCTTAAGTAATTTTTGGATTAAATGGCCGTACTTAGTTTTCTCTTGTAAGTGGTGTCACTCCACTCTCAACTTAATTATAGCTTGTTTGAGTAAGCTTCTGTGTAATGTCAAGTTTTCCCAAACGGCTCTGGAAGGTCAGCGGAGGTCTGCTGTTAATACTTTCCACAACAACTGAAAGGCTTTCCTTGTTTAAACAACAGTCAGGGAGAACACAATTAGGTACGATTACCTAATTCTTCTTCTTGTAGTGCTCAATGGCGACTGTCGCAGTGGTGGAACGGTAAAGATTGGAGTTTAAGGAAGATGTTGCTTTGGAGAGTAAGTTTATTGAAACTCTTAAAGCAGTTATTGATGTTGCTTAGCTACCTTATACGCTGCAAAAGAGTGAAAGCATAAAAATGCAGGAATAAAATACTTTCAAGAAATCACAAGTTGGAAAAAAAATTAGATCTGTTTCAGAAATTCTATCATAGACCGTCATTTTGGAAAAAACATGGAAACTGGCACAGCGGATGGGATTAACACACCTCTGTAACGCGGTGCCCCGTACCCGGCAGTTTCTAGAAACGACCCACATGCAAAAACACAATTTCTCTATCATAACAGACTTATGTTCCAAATAGTCGAGTGATTATTTTGAGCCAAGGCGGGGATGTTTCAGAAGAAGGTGAGAGAACGTCCTTAAATCCTGACTGCTATGGGCTGGCTTGGACTCTTTGCATAATGCTTAATTTGATTCTTAAAATAGCTGTTTCCATTGATTGTTATAAACGAAGTTGAACTAAAGGACAGGGGGAAACCCCAAATGTAAGAACCTCAAAACAAAACATTTTCTTTCAATCAAGAGAGACAAATCAGTTTGGTATAAAGCAGATTTTATATATTCACTGCGATTTTGACCAATTAACGAGAGCAACTTCTATGCCAGTTTTCTGACCTCCTTTCTATACCCTGTCTCAATATCACTCGTGTAACCTGGCCGTGGTGAAATACTGTTGTTTTCCCCGTTATCTCCAGATTCTCCCGAAGCACGAGTTTGATTCTCTTTTTTTATCTTTATTCTCTCATGTACCTGAAAAAGCGGTCTTATTACCCACCTTTACTTCCCTGGGTTTCTGTCACAGTCTTGTTCATAACGACAGCACTGAGTTTTCAGACCATTTCTTATTTTCTGGTGATTTAATGTCCCTGTGGTCTTACACTAAAGTAAATGCATTCTATAATTTTTAACAAAAATAAATGGCAACAAACCAAATACTTCCAAGTGAGGAAACATCACGTATTTCTACAATGATATTATATCAGGTGTGGATTCCTTGGAGTTTGAAAAAGTCAACAGTTTTCCCCTTTTTAATTGATCTTTTTTTTTTTTTTCCAGTTGGATTTTTGTGCTGCTCTTCATCTGATCGCTTTGGGATTCTTTTTCTTTTCTTACAAACAAGTCCTCCCGGCGCTGCTGGCCACGGCAGAGAAAGGCGCAGAGCCAGAATGCCTCCCGCGTTTTTCCCTTCTGACTCCTTTGAAGGCATCCAGCTTCCCACCGGGAGCATGTGAAAAGCTGTCTCTGGGCTCCTGGCGGTGAGGAGCTGTTTGCCACTCCAACCCTGAAAGAAACCAGGCAGGATGGTCTCCTGCGATTAATCACCAATCTCTGTTTTTATACCTTTTTTAAGATTATCAGGATGACGCGTAATATTTATGTAATGGCACTTATTTTTTTTAAAAAAAATAAATATTCAGCTGCTAAGTTCTTAACTTATAGCGCATAGGCAGCTGCCGGCAGTGAAAGTGGAAGTGGTTATTTGGGAGTACCGCACGCGGAGTGGAGCCGTGCGCTTTCCTCTGCGGTGCTGCCCGCGTCGTTGGCCCCCGAAGCAGAAGGACCCCCCGGTAAGGGGGAAAGTGCCGGCTGTGCCCCGTGCCTGGCCCCTTCCCCAGCGCTCTCCCGGGACCGCCGAGGTGAGCGCTGGCCGTGCCGGGGTGGACATCCAACCGCCCGCCCGCCACCAGCACCAACTCATTTTACATTGGCTGCCGTGCACCTGCCAAATGGCAGTAACTTTAATTTACTGCCAACCAGAGACGTGAGCCGGATACGCGGCGAGCGACCCAGCGGGGCAAACCTTCAGATCACCTTTCCAGCCCCACGGGCCGGCTATTTCTTAGCGTTTTAAAGACGTCGACATGTGTTAAGCAAAACCAAGCGCGAACGGCTGTTGCGCTCATCTGGCAATACTCTTAAACGCTGTGACTTAAAAGGGAAAAGGACAGATCGCTCCAGTATTATTGGAGAAAGTTTGGGTGGCGTGCTGGTGTCGTGGGATTTAGAGGTGAATGATATCTCTTCTTACACAAAGTAATCTGTGAAGTTACGAGGTAGAAGCATCCAGTTGAAAGGCTTTGACAAGGTAATGAGAATTATTTTCTGCAGTAACAGATAATTTCTCCCCGTTGCACTAACATTTTAAGTGATGGTGTCTAAGATATACACCACAACATTCCCTCCCTACGCATACATACAAACCCTTTTTAGTTTTACGTGTCATGGGAAAGTTAAGGTTACTTAAAAACCAAAAGATATTTTCACTTGGTTCTTGTTGTGATTTCAATGAATGCAATTCTGTAAAATTTCACTTTTATCAAATGGTAAAAGTTAACTATCTTCATGGCTTTCTACAACTGATCTTCATGCCAAGATGTTTTATTGAGCTCTAGAACTTTATTTTTTTAGTTTTGTAATTTCAGAATAGTTTTAGACTAATGCGTACCATTTTTCTAAAATCACTTCTGTGCAGTGTAGACTATTTGGGCACGTACAGGAATAGGTCTCTGAACACGTGACAATCGGTGTGCACCTCGTTTCTGCTTCACTTGGCATGGTCTGTGTGTGCATAGATGGGTGTGAATGGACACTGCACACGCTGTGTGACTTTAAAGCATGTAAATTGGGACAGTAAAATAGCAAAATTCCAAGTATCGGAGAGCTCTGGCTTTGAAGGTGATCCTAAAAGAGATGACATTAATGTGGTCAAGCTGGACCACATACTCAAAGCCCGTGTCACTCACTCTTTTCCATGTGATGTGACCTATTGGCAAGACTAGTGGTTATTTTAGTGCTGCAGTCTCTAATTTTGTCTAAAGCTACCCGTGATATCAAGAACTGTGTCATTAATGGGCCTGGCATATGTTATATCGTGAGAGCATGTAAAAACTGCGTCTATTCAAAGAAAATGCAGTCGATGTGTTTTGAGGAGCTGTTGTCGTCACCAGAAAGAAAATGTCTTTCTGCATTTGAGTATTATTCCTGAGGGAAAAAGCCATTTTCCCCCCCTAGTCAATCTTGCTTTCTCCTGAGGGGAAAACACGTGCTTCGCCAAGGACCTAAATGTCAAATGGCATTTTCCAGTTTTCACTATTTGATCTTTCACTGAATAGTTTTCGTGCAAGAGGGTAAATTTTGCGCTGTCATCTGTGTCCGCCTTTTTGACTTCTGACTATACAAATGCGAATATGACTGTGAAATGGTCACCGATATGTGCAAACGGAGAATTCTGTTCTGGAGGTGGAGAACTTTTAACTTCTGCTTTGAGAATAAGCAGTTGCTTTCAGTTGGTACCGTGCAGGTCCTGTGTCTGCAAAGCTTGCGCAAACAATTCAGAGAGCCGAAAGACGTGGGATGCCTCAGAAAAACCAAATCTGAGTGGACTTGTCCAAAGGATGGTCACCATAGAGGTGTGAGGACACTCTTGTCTTTATGGTGACTGCCTAGGCCTGTTGGGCCCCACAGGTTTGTGAGCGTTTCGGCCTGGCTTTCAGACCCTTCTTTGGTTTTCTTTAATGAACCAGGTCTAGATGAGAAGTGTTCTCCATGGGTGCATAAGGAGAGGAAGCATGTTGTGTTCCTTCCTTTCCTAGCGTAAATATATGTCAGCGGTCTTTCTTCTGTGGAAGAGGGAGAGAATCGGGGAGGAAACTTCCCAAGAGCAGCCACAACACAAAGGTGGGGTTTTGGCGTGGTGGTTTTCATCCTCCGGCATCAGCTCGTTGCTGCCTCTGAGAGCGCAGCCCTGCATTATTCATACCCGCGGGGCTGTGAAGTCGGGGCCACCGTAAGATCTGCGCCGCGCGTCAAAACAAGTCACCAGCCCACAAAGGTTTGCTTCCCTGGAAGAACCTGTGGGACGTATCGTGAGCCAGATCCGTCCTTGCCGCAAAGGGATTCACAGCTCGTTCCACGGCAGTGCTTTCATCTCGGGTGCCACAGATTAAAAGGCATCGGTGAATTAATTATAAGTTGGCTTCAGTCGGTGAGGCTGCTGAGTGGTCCTCCGTGCGTGTGCTTCATAAAGCGAGCGGGACGTGGTGATTCCTGCAGAAGCAGCTCTTAGCAGAAATTTTTTTGTTCCCTGGTTTTGGAGGCGGTTGTTTTATCTGTAAGGGCTCTGTCTCTGGAAGACATGAGCCACCTCAAGCTTGCTGTGTGCGGTTTCCTTCTGCCAATCAACTTCTGGAGGGGGTTTCTGTCTGGAGGTAATCGTTGGTGTTCTTTATGTTTTTGCAGTTTGAAAGAGGAGGAGGTGCATTTATTTCTCTACTTCTGTCTCCCTTTCTCTCACCTTTAGGATTTTCAATTTTTTTTTTCTTTAAACCTTAGGGTACGCAGCATCATGAGAGCGGGGTGGGGAAAAAAACAAACCCCTTTTACCTGCTTTTATTAGCAGTCAGCATTGCGGAAGGCTTGGTGCCTGCTTGGGTCTGTGAAAGCATCATATAAACAAAGAGTTATATAGTAAAATGTTGGGCTTGTCCAAGGTGGTGGTGGTGGGGGAACCCCAAAACAAAACACACAGATCCCACCGCGTGCTATCTGCAGTGGTTTTCTGTGAAAGGCAGCTTTGAGGGATTGGCCTTCAAACGACAGGTCCGTGGACCGGGTGCCGTTGGCGCTGTGACGTCACACGGGGGAACCGCAGCCCCGTGCGCAAAACCAGCGCCGCCCGGCATTTACAGAGGAAGAACGCCATCGCCCCTTCCTCCTGTTAGTCACTGAGGATGATAACGGGAGACGCGCGCCACTACCGCGGCAAGCTGGAGAAGAGGTAGGGTTTTTTGACGCGCTGCCAGACGCAGTGGGTAGTAAAGACTGGCGGCCGGCGATTCCCTCCCGACGCGGCGCGAGCGGCTGAACGCGGGCTCCGCTGAAGACAAAGGCAGCACAAAGGAGGAAGAGGGGAGGCAAACACCCTTCGTGTCTGTTCCTGCTCCCTTCTAGGTGTGGGCTCCCAGATGTAAATACAATAAAGGGGAAAATAGGAACGGGAACAGAACAAAGTTGTCTGTCAACATGACTTCTGTGACAGATTTTTCTGGCTGTTCAGCAATGATTCTAATTCAATCGCTGGCTGCTGTGAAGGAGATGAGATGCCAGAAGCAGAAGCGCTGCAAACCAGAACAAAAAATAATTACTAGTAGAAATGTGCTGCAAATAATTCCCTTGAAAATACAGTTGCATTGTTCTTCGAGCTTGCTCACCCCCCAAATATTTTTGTTTCCTAATCATTCAATTGAAACGCATCTCAGTGGTATGAAACTCCGCACCTGATGACACAAGAAACGTCTGAGCGGTTACGCGCGACCTGATAGCATTATATTCAGGAGATCTGCAAACCTAATTTTCTTGAAAAATCGATCTCAGACAGGCTTTTTAGAGAGAGAGAGAGAGGGGAGGAGGGAAGCAGGGAGAAGTCTGTCTGGTTTGGCAGCGCTGAGTGTTTGTTTTTTGTTTTGGCTGCTTCGTTTGTGCTCTAAAATCAACCGACGTCGAAGCGTGTTCTGAACGGGTTTCCTTTGTCGGCCCCGGCCTGTAGCAAACTGGTACCCGGGTAGAGTTTAGGCCAACGAGACCAGACGAAAGAGGGGTGCCCCGGCCGTGTGGCCGTGCTCGGACAGGACAGACCGCCTGTGGCTGTGGCTTGGCCACGGACTCTGAGCAGAGCTTGTCATCGCGGCAGCTGTAGGGACACAAACGCGCCGAGTTTACATCCGGAAAAGCCTTCTACTAAGCAGCAAACACTGTATGTCGCTCATGGCTGGGAGTGTGCCCAACGATGGAGAAAGGCAGATAAATGCTTGGACCTTTATAATGTTGGGAAATGAAGACATAAGGCGGTGGGGAATCGGGAGCTTTCTCTGCATCTCCATGGGAATCGTTCTTTACGTGGCCCAGTACAGTTGACTGAGTAGACTGCCAGACGAGCACCAAAATGCACCGATAGGAGGGGTAGGTTTTATTCTCACCATTTTCCTGATTGGACCAGCAGATGGAAATGGAGATGTGATCGTTTATCTTCAGAATTGCCCCAGTAATCTGCAGTGTTAGCACAGATTACGTTATAATTGCTAGAACTGGAATAAAAGAGACTGCGGCATCTGTAAAGCTAGTGGTAAATTTAAAGGATATAAAAATCAGCTCCATGTCAGGGGACATTCTCGCTAGTATATTACATTTCATGTACACAAATGTAGCGATGAAAGAGCAGAAGCTTATGACAAACATCATTTGAATTTTATTGTTGAATTTTCTCTGCAGCTGGTCTAGAGAAGTTACTATAAAATGCAGCCCACGCTGGTGCGGCGCGACGTTGCGCGGAACCCGGCCCAGGACCATGAGCTGAACAGCACAGCCCTCCCAAAACTGCTATGGGATAGGGTTTTTTTTTAGGTGTCCCTAAAAATTATTTCCAGATTTAATATCACTTCAGCCTCTATGCTGTTTAATTGCACAGTAACAGATTTAATTTTCTAAGCTACAGGCAGAAAAAAGGAAGATAACTTGATTTTAATTTTAGTCTTGGCTTATGTATTTAACTGATTAATTAAGGGCCGGATTTCAGTCTTATACCTACTGCAGAACTGGGATGAGGTTTTGTCAGACAGTTGCATAAGTCTTACAACCATGTGGGTCCTGATTAACTGCGTTTAAAGCCAGAGAGAAATTTTCGTGCAGTGTCAAACCCTTTGAGGCGACCCCATCCTCCGCCTAAACTGTTTGGCCAAGTTCTGTGTGCCGCAGCCTCACAGAGCTATCGGATATGTTCTTGTACGGTGGATCACACGGAAACTTCCAGAATAAAGGTTTAAGCGATGAGGGATTCCTTTAAACTTCAAACAATAAGCTAGAGCTGCCATAGATGCTTAGCTTAAGCTATGATATTATGGGTGTACAAAGAAAACTTCAGTTCATGAAGCGCACATTGCTCTGTCTGCAAAGAAATCAGTCATTCATAGTGGAACGTACTGGAGTACATTATCTTTTTATCTTGCTTTTTACTTATTTCTTTGGTTTTTTTTTNTAAACTTCAAACAATAAGCTAGAGCTGCCACAGTTGCTCAGCCTAAGCTATAATATTATAGGTGTACAAAGAAAACTTCAATTCATGAGGCGCACATTGCTCTGTGCAATTTCAGGAATTGTTGAAAATTCTTGAGAAAAATGGGGCTAAACTTTGTAAGTCTGTAGTGTTGCAGAGAACAGAACTTTCCCAGTTTCACTTGGTTTTTAGTAAGGAAAAAATATTACCCTTATAGCAGCACCAACTGCAGTGTCAGGAGCATAAGAGGGCATGGACTACTAAAACTGCAGAAGATATAATATGGTGTAATATAGGTGAATACAAAATCAGCGCTGTTGATTACGTTCTCAGCTATTTCACCACACATTTATCATCATCAGAAAACAACAAAGGGAGCTGTCGAAAATAATACCAGCCAACGTTGTTATTTCGTGCGCTGTTCTCAGAGCCATACAGCTCTGGAAGAAATCCAAATAGTAACTAAATTGAATAACATTCTGCAATTCAAAGAGATTGTGATGGGAAATGGCAGGAGCTAATGAAATATGGTGCAAGTTTAACAAACACCATTTCAAGACGGGATGTTATTGCACAAACAGCAGTAAAAACTCTTCATAGAGATGATGAGCAGACTGTGACTGCAGTAACGCTCTATTGCAGGAAGATGACATTTTAATTTAGCTGACTCTGCAGTCCTGAGGGTGAGATTCAGCCTGTTGCTGAGGGCTGCACCTCGCAGCGTAGCAGGAGACCGCATCTATTGCTGCCTCCGAAGAGAGCGGCTCTGAGCTGAAGGCCCTCGCGAGCAGCGAGTCCGCTGTTGGTGGACTGAGTCCAACGTTGGGTGTCGTGGCTGTATCCCCTCCAATTTCTGCTCTTCTTAGCCAGTTTGCAATTCCGCTGCCTACGGGCTCTCTCCATTATAAAACAACTAGCTGCAGGGCTCTGCTGGAGCACATCTCGGCACAACTGGTTGTTAAAATCACACATGATTTCTGAAACCATCTTTGGCAATTTTTTCATGCTTTTCAATGTTTGGGAAAGTGAGATTGTTGCATACATTTAACACTTTTTGATTCCGTCTCCTCCCTGGAAGCTGTACCTCCGTGCTTAACTGGCAGGCGGCTCTTCTTCCCCCTGATCTATTTAGGCGTAGACCCAGAAGTATCTCCTCTCTGTCCTCTGTCCCCGGGTGCCCGTGCTCTCCATCATCCCGGCCCTGCTGCTGGCCAGAACGATGGGCAGGAGCTCAGTAGCTCATCTGGGTCAGGGATGCCTTGAGCTGGACATTTTAGGCTTATGTTTTGTAGAGTGACAAACATACTGTGGTGCTGTAATCTCTGGAAGTTCCTCTTGAAACACCTGAAAGGCTCCTGACTTCCAAAGAGTGTTACGCGCAACCAGCTGCGGAAAACGGTGTTGGTTGAAGGCGTGTGAGGCGGGGAACCGGGAACGGGGAGTGCTCCAGGCAGCTGGGGACACCCCCAAAGAGCTCTCGTACAGCAAAACCAAAACCTTCTTGTAGCCCTCAGCATTCCGCTAACTATTATTTTGTTTTATGTTTTGAAAAACTCACTTGCGATAATTTGAAAATCATGTGTTTGGAAAGAACAAATTTCACCGGTTTGCCTCCTGTGCGTGAACGGGCAGAACCTGCCCTCCTCGTTTCTGGCAGGACCGGATGATGAAGCGTACGGGTGGTTGGGGCTTTAAAGAAAGGGGAGGGATTATTTTATTTAGAGGTGTCACAAAGCGGTTCACTGCTTAGAGAATGAAACTCTTTTTTTTTTTTTAACCTTGGCAAATACCTAAAATATACGGAATGCGACCAGATTGTGCTGCTTGCCGTTGTCTCTGTCGTGCATATGTCTGGTGCTCTGATGCATGCTGGAACATCAAAGTAGCGTTTCTCTCTTTTTTGACACAGAACAAACAGAACCACTTCTACTCTGAGTCATCAGACAGATGTTGCGTTGGTGACAACGCGCTACATACACGCTAGCTACGGCACATGTGGCCGTCTTCTCTGACATCTACACAAAGTTGAAGTACGTTTGCTGCAACAATACGGCAAAGAAAGTGGGCACCAGCAGGGAAGACCAGATGAAGCATGGAGGAAGAATAATGGTTTATTCATTATCCTCCCTCTTCATGGTCACCTAAACTGGATACTAATTAAAAGATCAGAAAAAAACCCCAACCAACCAAACAAAAAAAAAAAACCAACCCTCAGCTTGCAAGTAATATGGATTTATCTCTGTTTTAGGTGACCTGTGGGTGGATGGCTACAGGTGGAGAATGATGATCAGGTGAAGATTAATGAAATTATTTAGGTTCCTAAACTTGAACTGAACTGGAATACGTTAGGCACATAAATTAGTATTGCAAGCCCAAACATTTTTTTATTTTTTTATTTAATTTGGACTCTGGAGTAGGGTTAAGAAGTAGCCATGCGGGTGACCTGATCAGTCACAGAATCTGGGGCTGCAGAAGGGAGAGTTGGAGCACACTTGAGCTCTTACCGCCTGAAATCTTCACAAGAGCGGGTCTGAGAGTGGAACTCTGTGATTTCCTTTGTAACCCTGGTGGAGAGGAGCCGACGCGGAGCTGTTAACAATTAGGTATATGTGAGGGACTAAAAAGAAAGCTCCGAGACTGCTGTAGGCTTAGTTACTACTACGACCTCACTTTCTTTTTCAGAAATAAAAAGCACACGGGTGAGATCCTTAAATTCTCTGCGAGTCTACTCCTACTTTGGGCTCAATCTCGTTTACATCAGAGCGAAGTTGTCTCTTACATCAGTTTCAGATGAGACTGGCGGTATTTTATTTCTGCTTTGCATTCCTTTCCCGTGGTTGTGAAGACGAGGGGAAATCAAGCCTTCGAGGCTTCCTCTCTACAAATGCGAACCATAAGAATGCTGCCTAACCAGTTTTGTTCGGCTCTATAATTACTTAAAGGAGTACAGCATAAATACGAAGTAGGTGTAAATCTCTAACACTTCACACTCACCATTTGCACAGATGATGTTTATTTTACACACAATGTAAATGAGCCTAAATAGCTCCCAAAGCTGTAATGTCTCGGAAAACCAGGCGCTCTGCCGCAGCGGTTGACAATGACTGCCTAATCGTTTGCCAGTACCACCAAAGTTCTTAACTGTCCTTTGTCCAATAAATAATAGTTTACGTTGCCGTCGGTCGTAACGTTATAGTTTGTGATCTTTGCCAGCGTGAATCTACTACTTGCTCAAATGTGATTCTTCCCCAGTAATCTTAATATAGATAAGAAAGATAACAAATATATAAAAAAATAATGGAAAGACTGTCTAGAATAAGTGATGTCATATAGAAATAGAGCTGAATTGCCATACCCATATTTGCAATTATGCATCTGGACATGCACTCCCCTAAAGCACTCTGAAACCCTCTGGTATGTTTAGCATTAGCAAACCCTCAGTCTTATTTTTACTGCTATTTCGTGTTTGCACATAGTTTCTTGCAAGCGTTAGCATGTATTAGGGCAACTATCAGCAAGACTGTGGACTGGAAGCAGTTAGTGCTGCTTAACCAGCGTTGTCAAATCACACGCCATAAAAATATTATGGTCAAATCTAAAACAGTGAGAAAAGAAAGGCTTGGGTACAACACAAGGTCTTCGTAATGCAGCCGGCAGAAGCGCAGTCCTCTGAAAGTCTGCTTTGCGTAGCGCTCGACTGTTGCGCTGGTGTTATTTTGACAGCTTGCCAGTGCCTTGTAGATAGGAAAGCAATGTAAAACATGCTGCTGGGATGAGCTGCTGTTCGCTCAGTGATCCGGGACCACGCTAGTTTCTGAATCATAGAATCATCTAGGGACCTTTAAGATCATCAAGTCCAACCATCAACCTAACGCTGCCAAAACCACCACCAAACCATGTCCATAAGCACTGTGTCTACCCGTCCTTTAAATACCTCCAGGTATGGTGACTCCACCACTTCCCTGGGCAGCCTGTTCCAGTGCTTGATAACCCTTTTGGTGAAGAAATTTTTTGTGGTATCCACTCACCATGTACATATAGGTGTTTGTAGGTAGAGATGACCAGCTGGGCATTCACCCAGTTAATACTCTGAATAACGCATAGGTCCACACACACATCAGAACTGTGCATGTGAATGAGGTGGGTGTGCAAATGGACCTTCACAGGAGCTCCAGCTATGATTCCATGATCATTGTATTTTCATATGTGTTTTTCCGATGTATGAAATATTACAGGGAAAAACGCTTGGGCTTTCGTTTGTTCACCGCTGCAGAGCCCCGGTCTATACTGTAGAATAGCATAAATCTATCCCATGCTACATAAATAAAAATAGAGCTGTCAAAACATTTTGAACGTTTATCTTCATCATCAAAATTTCACCTTAATACGAATTTCTCTCAAATTTGTCTTTCCCCAAAGAAAGAAAAAGTATTTCTGTTCGGTCTTTTCCTTTCTACCCTTATTCAGAAGCAAAGAGTGGTGGGGGAGAGGAGAGAGTGGAGAAAAAATTGGGGAAAGTTACCATACAAGAAAAGTGAAAATTCCCATTTAAAAAGCTTGTGAAGAAGCCAGCTACTCAAACTCTTCATTTGCTGTAGAGGATGGCAGAAGTTTTATTGTTGTTATTCATGGAATTTTCCCACTTTTCTAAAGGAACTCAATAAGGTTTACACGTTACCTCGGCGTAGCTTCTCACCAAGTCACAAGGTGTCCTCCAGTGATTTCTTTTAATTATACTTTTAACCAAATTAAATTGTTCTTACTAAGAGCATATAGCTAAATATGCCAAAGACCTTCCAGGCTTTCCCCAGGTCTTCTCATCAGCCCGCCCGCTAGGACAACAGCCTGCCAAAAAAGCAAAGCGTCTCATATTGAATGGGGAAGGATTGAAATCCGGTGGATGGAGCGCAGAAGGGGGACCCGGGAGAGGGCTTCCTTCGTGCCCAGCGATCGCTCTGCTGCTCAGCCGCAGGAATTTGGAGTCTACTAATGGAAGAGTGAAGGTCTGAGGTGCCTTGAAGTGCTTAGCCTGGTGAAGTGCTCGCCCGCTCTCACGCACAGGGAAGGACCAGTAAGCCCGGTCCCCTGGGATTTACCAGTCACGTGCGTGCCTGGGATGGAACGGTATTTATAAAATATCTGTTAGGACTCTGCAGAGATCTGTATCTACAGATACGTGGAACAGCCGTTCTGGGTGTTAAAAGTTTCTGTCGCTCAATAACGTGTCTCCAACACTGCCGAACAGCGCCTGTCTGAAGGAACATGCGTGCGTATGCCTATAAGCCTTATTTTTAACAGCAGTAGGGATAGATTTCTTTCACTCTTGGTGATGGTGATGTTGATCAGCTCTTGTATGTGCTACTCATAAACAAAGTGAGGACCAAGAAGCACACTAAGGATTTCATTAGCTCTCTTAAGGAACAGCCTATAGCGCTTCAAAAGGAAGATGCCAATAGAGGACTTTAGAGGTTATTTATTAGACCTGTAGAATTAAATAGAGGAAAAAAAAAATATCCTTGGCACAAATCTAAGATGTCCTTTCTCTGTTGGATAAGGATTTATATTTTTCTCTTCCTCCTCCTGTGGAAAGAGAGGGTTACAAGTGAAATTCGTTTGGACTTTCTTGAGCTCTGGGGAGGTGCAGAGAAGGAGGGACTGCAGAGCTCAGGGACCCCGGGAACGCTCAAGGCTTGCAGTCTTGCAACACTGGTGGAGCAGCTGCTCCAGTCTATTACTGTATTATGTGTATGTCTGTTACCAATAAGGACATAATTTAGTGGGGGAAAAAAAATGGATAATTTCATCAGTGAATGTTTTTCTCTCTGTTGCTGTTTGAAGCAGATAGAGCGGCACTGCGGTTTAGCGGTCTGCTGTATAGATTAGCCGTCTAACATTTCTTCCCCCTTTTCCCATATGCGCCTCCTGCATTTCCCTTGGCGCTGGCGATGCGGCATATAACGTAACAAGAAGGTGTGCTCCAGAATTTGTTTGTTGGCCACCTCTCCAGCAGAATGTAATAAGCATAACAAAGACAGCAGAACACGGCGCACAGCTTTCTGCACGCCGTTGTGTTGATCCAGCATCTGTCAGGTTCCGAGAAATTAAAGCCAAGCACCAGAATTTGAATTGGGGCTCAGAATTACAGCAGAAGACAGGAGTTTGGGTCTCGTCGTGCTCAGCAGGGGTCACGCTCCACAGCAGATGTACCGGAGGGAAAAGAAAACAGATGTAGGTATGGAGAGACTGGAGTCTCCGCGCAGCGAAGCGGCTCCACATTGCTGGTGTTATATGGTGTTATATATGGTATTAGAACAACGTTATGGTGGGGTGTTGTAGTTCAGTTGTTATTAGTAAGTGTCATTGTGTGCTGATTGCAAGCACTCAAGTGTTCAGAAGGGGGAATCAAGGATACCGAATGGGGAAAAACAATACACAGGAGTCTAATATCCTTAAGAGGATAAATTATCTTTTCCTTGAGAAAGCGGAAAATGTTAATGGCGAAGTCTGCCAAGACATTTTCTAATAGAAGTAAATAAAGATGCAAAAGATCGTTCCAGTCCTTTATGTGCAATTATAATACATCACTTGCTCTCTTACCGATCTGTGCGATCCTGGCATGACAAATCCATCGGCTCGCTGGAGAATATTCCAGTGGGTTTATGGCTGGTGAATCAGGGAAGAGGTTATTTTTGCTTTTAAAAAGAGCTGAAATGGATCAGGAGTGAGCTGATAAGCGCGTGCCTTCTGGGAGTCTTCCTGGGAGTTATTGGGGCTTGGCTCGTCGTCCTATGTGGAGCCGTACGTACATTCAGTGCAGATGTGTTGCTGAGGACACAGACCTGTGCTGTGCCTGCCGTGGGGCTGCAGCCAGCCAACTGCCAACTATCTGAAGATTTTTGGGTACGATAAACACAGCTTCTCTCAGGGCAGCGTTACCGTACACACCACGGTGGCACGTGCTTCCCAGGTGCCCCCACGCACCAAGTCAAAGATGCTGTTTTGAACGGCTTCGGCTTACGCACATCCTTCTTCGGGTGTTTTGGCAAGGCTGTGGCCAGGCTGTTGAGATGCTCCTGTGCTCCATCCACCCCAGGTAGCCGAAACGGCCTTTGGTGGTTTTGGGTCAGCTCTGGTGTGCAATCAGGCGGCAGTGTAACCCTCCTCTGGTGGTCGCTGCGGATAGGTTTTGCCGTGAGCGCAGAAAATCCAAAAGCAGGATAAGCACAACTCAGAAGCATAAAGCAGTTACTTCCTAGAGAAGACAGACAAAAGATAGTCGGGATCAACGCCACACCGGGCTGAAAATGAGTTTGCTCACTGCTTGCTGTAAGACACGTGAGGGTCTTTGCTAGGTAGGCAGGAAGAGACTCGGCCGCTATGCCTTGTCTGAACCACGATGTGGAGACCCCTGGGGAGAGGGGGTTACGTCAGGCACGCAGGCCAGAGCAGCCCGATGCCCAGGCTGCAAGTGTGGAGCTTGAAATATGGCTGCACGTTTTAATCCTGGGCCCAGAGCTCAAATTGATTGTGCTGTAGTCATGAGAACGTTGGGGTGTGTGCTAAGTTCTCCCAGGAGTTCCTCCTAGGTCTACCACCTGCTGGGTGGTTGGTGCAGCAGGTCAAGGTGATTTATTGAATGTAAATTAAAACTTCAGATTGACTACTATAAAAAAAAAAAACAACCTACCTTAAATGGAGCAAAGTGGCAAAGGTAGCGAGGTACACAACAGAGGTTGTGAGGTATGCCATATTCTTACTCCAGCAAGATGAATTCCTGTGTCCTACCATAAGATGACAGTGACCCGTTCCTGACCAGGGAGGGTTTGCACAGATTACTGGTAGTCAGATTTGCTCAGTATTTTATTTTTTTTTTTCAATAGCTTAATAAGCCTCTCCCCCATCTTACCCCAGTGAAGCCACGGCAAGCTTTGCTATGCCAAACACGGACTAACGATGGGGTGGAACAACCAACCCAAAAAACCTAATCGCGCTATGAGATGTAGATTTTAATGATAAGGAGTGGGCTTTTGACTGAGTTTCCATCAGGTAAAGTGAATAATACTGTGTATTAGCTACCAACAGTTATTTAACTCTGCTGTCAGAGCCTCTTCGTCGTCTTGTGTCAGGTATTGCAAAACCTTGTGCCCATGGCAAGTACCATCTTAGAGCTTCTGAAAAAAAGAGAGCATGGAGCCAGCGGACTAAATGGAAAGAGCTTAAGGGAAGAGGCAGAACGGTACAAAAAGCATTTGCGAAACAGAAATTCTCCTAAAGAGGTTGCTAATGTTAGAAAACCTCTCTCCGTTCTTGGAGGGATTGTACAAATGTTCGTACTAGTTGCTTGTCTGTTTTGATTCCTGAACGCTATTTAACCACGCAGCCTGGGGACGAGAAGCCTCATGTGTTGCACTCTTCTCTGGAACGCTTTTCCAAAGATACGTTTCTTTTGTATGGCAAGGAGTTGCTGTAAGCAAGAGGAGCTCTGGAGTTCAGGAGCACGCTCTGGAGTTGCTTTGCTCCGAGGGCAGTGCGGAGTGGAGGAGGTCAGGCTGGAGCACGCCGGGTCTCCTCTGGAAACTCCTGTAATGATCATAACTCAGTTAAAAGAATGCAAATAGCGCTGCAGCCCCGTTTTCTCTGAAGGAGCCATGCAAGGTACTTTTTAAAGACTAAGTAGGATGGGGCTTGCTGCCAAAGCCAATGGTGAGGTATCCGATGGTTTCAAAGGTTTTTAGGAAGAAGTTTTTCACTGTGAGGGTGGTGAGGCACTGTCCCAGGTTGCCCACAGAGGTTGTTGAGGCCCCATCCCTGGAGGTGTTCAAGGCCAGGCTGGACGTGGCCTTGGGCAGCCTGGTGTGGTGGGAGGTGTCCCTGCCCATGGCAGGGGGGTTGGAACTCGATGATCTTCAAGGTCCCTTCCAACCTAAACCAGTCTATGATTCTATGATTCTATGAAAAGAGCGCAGTTTTGCAGTATGTAAAGTTTTGCAGGACAGGATTTGGTGTTCAGACTTAACGGGGATTTTATTTTAGTTTATTTAAAACGTGTGAAACATGCCAATGTAAAGGAAAGAAAGAAGGAAAAGACGAATCAGTAATAGTTGGGGTTGCAATGTGCTCAGCCTCACGCTGACAAGCAAGACAAATTCCCTCATCAGCAAACTGCGCACAATATATTCCTGCACCATCCAACGAATAGTGGAGATCTCTGGCTGTAAACATGGTTCTGCCTATTCTTCTTGCATTGGGCAGGGAGGTTTTCCCCGTACCCCTCCAGCTCAGAGCTTTTTGAAGGCGGGCTGTCACATCCTCCAGCGAAAGAGCGGAGGTAAATGGAGCATGAGGTTAACCAGATGTCTAAGGCGGCTGCTTGGTGTCAGCGAGGCAAGGCACAGTGACTTCTAGACAAGGCAGGAAGTTTAGGTGTCAGGGCAGAAAGAGGGCTGTGCCAGCTCGTGGTCAGGTAGTCTCGGGGATGCCGACGTGCCCGGCTCTGCAGGGCATGTCAGGGCACCCTCAGCGAGGGGTGGTGAAGGCAGCTGTGGCCTGTGGAAGAAGAGGGACATTTTGGTGATTGGATTCATCTCCTCCATTGCTTCAGTAGCACGTCTCCTCTTTCATCCTGAGGGCTATGTCAAAAGGAGGAATGTGAGGGAGAGGTAAGGAAATGTGAGGACAATACCAGTAGTGCCTTGTGAGCTGAGCCAGCCTCTGGGTGACGCCGATGGTGATCCAAGTTACAGTGAGGAGCTCTTCTCTTGTGTGACGCTGGTGAAGCAGGAGGCTTCATGGGATGATGCTTCCCTGGTGTGCCCAAGGTACCTCCTCACATCACCTTCTTTCATTTCAGTAGTAGGTCAGAAATGTTGTGTTCAGCCATGCCTGAAATGATTCATAAGTGTTGAATTCAGTACACCTGGTGTGAACCTTCAGTTTGCAGCACAACCTGAAACCAAGTTGAATCACTGTCAGAATTTATTATGACCCAAGTAAGTAACTTTCAGGCTTATGTAGAGTTTTCTTGTCTCATGGATGCTGCGAACATTCAGAGGAACTGCAACCCGTTTGGAGGTTCCCATAAGCGTGGCTCTAGCCATGATGTATTTCCCCCGAGAAATGCTAAAACCCGTGTTTTTCAAATTTAGTCCTTATGGTAGGGTTTTAAATCAACATTTGAGTGCCCTACATACCTGTCCTAGTTCTAACTTGCTTTTGTGGAAGGCCATCACTTTAGAAAAAAAACCCACCTAACTAAATAACATGCCCAAATCTGGATTCAGGGGGCAAATTTTAGGCAATGCTGAGTAAATAACCATTCTTAAAGCTTTAGGTAATCTTGACCCGTATAAAAAAAAAATTCCATAAACATGTGTTTAGACTTTCTCATCAGCTGAATAATACCCAAGTGGCACCCTACTAAAGTCTCTTTGTGTAACCACCTATGAAGAGTACTGTTCCTTGCTTGCCCGTAATCTCATTTCTAGAATCACCAGTATGACATCACTACTGGAGAATGACATAACTCTTTGTATTAATGGTGATCCGTGCAAAGAGCACTGTTACCAGAAGGGCAGATAATTATGTGTGTCGTCACATGATATCAACACAAACAAATAGTCTTTGGCTACTGAACTGGTATCAAGTGCGTATCGTTAGTTTATGCAATGTTTGTAAGATCACCAAAAATACCAATTAGTTTGGCTGATGAAGAGGATGTTATCTGTGGAACAGTGTTTGCCACCCCTATTCACGACCCATAATGGTCTCATCAGTCAGTCTGAAGTGCTGTGAGTAAAGGAGCAGATCCCCGTTCTGTCTCAATGGGTTTATATTGTTTTCAGAGTTGCGTAGCTCTATCGCGGTCAATGGAGCTATACCAGTTTGCACTGGTTGAAGAACTGGGAAATGCTATTTAGGAGAAATTGGTACGTTTAAAGTTCTTCTGCTGTTGTCCTGTCGCTGGATTAAAGTTTCGTGGTATGAGGACGGCAGCCATGAACACGCAAGTGAAGGTCAGACAATGGCCAGAAGA
The DNA here is from genome assembly GCA_008711295.1 of Anarhynchus alexandrinus. NCBI lineage: Eukaryota > Metazoa > Chordata > Aves > Charadriiformes > Charadriidae > Anarhynchus > Anarhynchus alexandrinus. Next base: position 1,088,536 of record VUYV01000189.1, on the reverse strand, counting down.
GCAGATGTACAGTTTTTGGCAATTTCACTGGTTCTTCTCCAAATATAATTTCCAGATGTACTCCCTTTGCTTTAATTCTTCCAAGAACTATTTGGAGAAGTTTTAAAAATATTTTATTGTCTTAGCTTTTATGATTCCAGTTGATAAAAACGGTCCATCTTTACCAAGCATACACTGTAATATCCGACTACGTTGTGGCAAAGTGCTGTGGTTTCGTTTTTATTGCGTTTTCTAAAATTAGTATAAACCATAGAAACTGAAAAACCTTCTTGGGAAAAGGGGTGATAAAGATAAAAGAAAGCAGCGTTTAGTTTTCTCCCCAACCAGTTCCAAATGTGCCACTGTGCCTATTACATCCCATAAACACCAGGGCAAAAGCACCAGCTGCTCATTACTCTCGGAGGAAACGCTATTTCCTCTCATTTTGGCACAAAGTACCCCCCCAAAAGGAAAGCAGCCCTGGTGAGCTGCAGCTAAACATCAAGTCTTTGTAATGGCGTTATATATAAACGACGCGATGTGATGTGTCTCTCCTGACAGCCAATCCCTATAAAAATATAAAAATAAAAAGATGCACTAAACCAAAGGGCATAAAAGGTGTTTTCATTTGAAACTGTTTCTGGAGGGGTTTTCCGCAAGCTCGACCATAACCGTTGCTGATTGGGTGGCTGGGATAAAGACGGGCAGGCAACTAAGCACCCTTAATTCGTTAATGCCGCTCGCAGGTCTCTTGCTAATGTCAGTTAGAGTGCAAAATCTATTAAAAAAAAATAAAATCGGCCAAAAAGCGCTGTGCGCCGCTCTACGTTCAATGGGAGGCACACTGAAACATCATTAATATTTGAGATGCGCTTTGATTTAAAACGCTCATTAGTGCTTCCCAAGCATTGGAAAGCAAACCAGAGGGAGAATCAGCCCTCCCTTAAGCGAGGGCTCCTGAGGATCCTTCCGTTGTTGCTCGTCCAAACACCAGCCTGAAGCATCTCGAATCCATCCCACACCGCTGTCATCCGTTTTTATTAGGTAAATTAAAAAGGTGAATTTTCTAAGTTGTTTGTTGTTCACGGACCACAGCTGCTTCCACAGTTGAATGCAGTTCCCCACAAGTCTCTTCGCCATCGCCTCTTGTCCCAGCTCGGGCTGGCCCGGCGGGCCTGAAGCACAGGTCTGGAGAGAAAGAGAGCAAATCCAGCAGTTGCACTGGTACCAGTTGATAAAAAGAAGAGATTGGCATCTGCTAAGGAAAGGCTCAGGGAATAAAAGGTGTCAAGCAAGGAGGAGGTGTCAGCGAAAGGTCTTTCACGGAACGATTTGCTTGTGGAGTTGGGAGCTGCTTGTTTTGGAGCGACCGAGGAGATGAGCATAGACGGGGAAGGAAAGGTGTCAACACAGGCCAAAGATCAGCTACAACCCGAATGTATCTTGAGGGGTACCTGCGTGGCACATAAATTATACTGTTGTAAGGTGTGGGCGGACACTGGAAAGTAAACCTCGAGCTAAAAATAAAACCCCAAAACGTCAAATCGAATGGACAGGGCGGACCAGACTGTAGCAGAGTCTCAGACATGGTTTGCTGCCGTTCTGTATTAGGTGGAGGGAAGAGTGAAAACAAAAGTCAAATCACTGTAGTTACTTGCTAATAACCCGAGTAACCCATCTGAAAGATTGTGAAAACATAGCAGATGCCAGTAGGATTGAAATTAAAGCACATTCGGCTCGGAATGCAAATAGTTCTGAGACCGTAAGGTTTCCCTAAAGCTCTGGCAAACATTTGGCTGGATTGATATTTTGGGCACTGATCTGCATAGCATCTGATTGTGAGCTGAATATGAGCAATGCAGAAAGGCAGATTTTTACTGGAGGAAAAAAAGAAAAAAATAAAAGGCTGCCTATTGCCTTCTGCGGGGCTGAGACGAGTTATAAAAAGCCTTATGGCGCATTTCCTCGGTTTCGGTCGGCGTGCGGAGCCCCAGTTTCCACCCCGAGGGCGGTGTGGTGTGGCGAGGGGGGTTCTCCCACGTCTCCGTCTGCCAAAGCCACCCCTTAGAGGACAGCGCCAAAGGCCCCGGGTCGGGCCAGTGGCTGATGGAAACCAGAGTGATCCCAATTCCTGTCAGCCTTGAAGCAGCGCTCTGCCAAAGCGCACGTCGGCGCTCGGTTTTGGGGCTGCCAGAGAAACAGTGGGACATTTCAATATCTTACTAGTTTTGTTTATCTTCTCTTCCCCCCATGTCACGTAGCGCGCCAGTGGAAAATTGGAATGAGCCCAACACCTAATTTTTTTGGATGGCAGTACAGAGGTGGCTCCCATTTTTGGTGGGCGTAACCCACGTGGGTTGAAAAGCTGTTGGGAGTCGCGTCGTAGAGCAAGCGTCTCCGCTGCCTGGCGAGTGCGGCGAGCGTCGGCACGGTTCGGTGTCCTGCGTGGACCTGTGCTCCTGGGTCAGAGTCCTTCGAGTAGCGTTTCACAGAAACATCTGGGCCTCAGCCTTCGTTCCGACTCCCCTGACAGCGCGCTGCTGCTCGTCGCGGGCTTCCATGAGATGAGAAGAAAGTCCCCTTTGAAAAGATTCTCGCCCCTTCTAATTAGAAATACAAAAAGTGTAAAGGACAATTTTGTTTCGCCTCGATGTTTGTAGTGCGTTGGTATCAGATGGACAATTGAATCTTCATTCTCCTAAAGTTAACACTGCTAGAGCTCGGTAACGGGTTTTTCTGCTTGTTGACTCTGAAAATGCGCTGAATTTTCACAAAAAATGGCTCATAGAGGAATTTTTATTTTAAAACTATTAAAAATACATAGCTTTTGAAATCAAAATAAGGATTAAAACAGGTTAAACCCCCCAAATTTCATTGAAAAAAATGAGAATTTTATCAGCATTTTAGGAGGGGTGACAGTTTTTGCAAAAATGAAAGCGTCGCGAAATATTTCAGGTGGCCCAAATATTAGTTTTTGAGACGTATTGAAAGGCCTGGATTAAAACTGAAAAGCGATCTTGCTGAAAACTGAAAGACTGAAAACTGAAGTGATGTTGCTGACTTCAGACACACATGAAGACTACATAGTCCTTGAAAACCAGAGCCTATAGGCGCCGCTGATTGTCCGTGTGCTGCGCCTGGCGCGATTTGTGTCAAAAGCCGGTCAAACCTCCAGCAACGTCACGGTCCTTTGCCTAAGTCCCTGAGACGAAAGAAGCGGGGAGTTAAATCCTCCCGTCTGAGGCAGGATGCTGTCTCCTCGTGCCGAAATCCGCTGACGTGGAAGGAGAGAGAGGCTCTCATCGCCGCTAATGGCAGTGTACCTATCCCGTGAGTAATTACCAGCCTCCAGTCCTCGGCGCTCCTCCGCTCGTGAGACTAATGTTTATTCGGAACAATAAATATAAGGTCTATGACACTTTTAAAGTAATGTTCAGATGCGTCTGTGCAACCACGGATGAGTGGTGCTAGTAGTTTTATGCTTTGCTACACATATTTGACTCTCTGAGTGCTCCAGGGACGGTAGCGGAGTGTGGCAGATGCTGGAGAAACAGTAATGATTTGCAATTTTGGATGAACTTGCGGTAATAGAGAATGTAATGACAAGGTAGGGGGACCGGCTTCCATCGGCTTCATTTTCTGCTTCGTACGGAATATTAATGATTCGCTTAGCATTGATCTGTACGGGTTCGGCGCGCAGATTTGTACCTCTAATCTAGGAGATCGGTTAATTCTGATGTCCTCACGCTAAGTAAATCTCACCGGTGCTCACAGCTGTCTCTGCGTAGTTAATGACCCCGAATAAATTCCATTTATAATTGCTGGGTGGCGCGAAGGGTTTTTCGTGGCGAGGAGCGGAAGCCCTGCCCGCCGCCAGCCCCCAGCCCGGGCGTGAGCTCGCGGTCTCGCCCCTGGGCCCCGCACCTTCCGCAAGGTGGTGAACGTTCACCCTCCACCGGACACTTCAACCGGGAATTTAACGCGTTCAGCCTCCCGGAGCCTGGGCTAGCTCTTCCCCAGTCCTCGTGCGCGTCTTTAACTTTACCTACATAAGAATCCCCGTCAGAGTCAACATTGCTAATCATATACGCAGTGCTTAGCTTGATTTTTTTTTTTAAACATTTTTCAGGTTCCGGACCTGTGTTTTCAGTTTCGGCCAAGTGAGAAAAGTAATTTATTTCTCTCGGTGTGTGACACTTTTGGAAACTTTGTTCTTCTGACTTGCTAAAAGAAAAAGTGCTTTTACTTGAAGCGATCGTTTCATCTGGTCTGAGCACTGATGTGCCAAACATAGTGGGTTTGGAGAAATTAATTTTTACTCATTTTGTCACAGGTGAACAGGAACATTTTTGCAGGGCGCGACTTTGGAGTTGCAAGTAAAAGAATTGTTTCTTTACTTGAAATTGTAGTTGCTTAACAATCAGATACAATAAAGTAAGGAAATTGCTATGGCTTTTGGGAAACAGGTTTCTAACCAGTAAGCATAAACCTGGAACTGATAGAATGGAAGAAAAATCTGTATTTAATCAATTTGATCAAATTTAACCTTTACAAAATTGAGCTTTGCCTGCATAAGTCATGCGTGCACCTGCTGTGCAAAAGGAGGAAATCTTCTGTATCTAGGAGACTACAGCCAGCTAATCAACTTTAACAGTACATTATTTTCCTGTTTTAAAAATTTTTTCCTATCTAAATCCTAGGGACTGACTAACAAGAACACAGAGTACCTGTGGTGCCTTTTGATTTACAAGCTTCTAGGTTCAGTCCGTGACTCAAATTTATCGTGTTCATAACTGCGGCAGCAATGTAAGATTTAGCGTAGCTATCACAAAAGTGCAATAGAAGAAGCAGCCAAAATTTTCACTTTAGTGATAGGATTAAAACAAAATCAATATCAAAATGGTGAATGCGAAATAACAAAAGGACCGATGAACACGTTTCCATTTGTGTTAGAAAAGAATAGTTCTCTTCAGGTGCTAGAGCGACCCTCAGGGCCGGGGTTAGATACCGAATTCGTACTGTCGAGCACCGGACTCTACGGCGGGAACTGCTGATGTCTGTGGCACCGTCTGTAGAGCAAGAAGTTGCTCAGTGTGATCAAAGGTGTAGAAACTGCCTCTCAATAGTTTCAAAATGCTTTCCCATCCGGAGTCGCTACCGCAGGTACTTCAGCGGAAGACTCTGCCTGTTTTTCCTCTCTGGACTGGGGAATCTCCAAGTCTTGTGTTGCAGTGAAGGTGAACTGGGGTAGCAATTCCATAATTGCTATCGAAGCCACGCGCAGTACACAAAATGCTGACTTCAGTCGATAGCATCCTCTTACTATACCCAAAACCCAGGAATTTCTAGAACAAGCTAAATAAGAAGCTCGAAAGCAGACACAGCTAATCCCCGCTTTTAATGAAATGCTGAAGTTAAATACTATATGTTCTTTGTTTTCCAGAATAATTTAAGCGAGAATGCATACCAATCCTTAAATGAACCTGGGGACAACATAGGAAGAGCAGATTAAATTTTCACCCAGTGCTTTTTAAAACGAAAAAACTGTTTAGGCGTCTCCAAGTTAGGCAGGTAGGTGGGCTAGCATGGATACCCACCGGCGGCGAGCCAGCGAGCGACTTGAGGAAGCGTGGATAAGTTTGTTTCACTGTGGGATTACACAGAAAAGGGAGAGTAACTCTTGCAATACATCAAGTGTATCTCTCGCTGAAGAATTCCCTTTCACTCCTTGGGCTGGTTTTGCCGGCTGTGAAGACAGATCTCTCTCTCGTTTGTTCCTCATGGAGTACCCCCAAGCAATTAAATGAAAGCTATTTCAGTTACTGTTTCCTAATTCACCCGAGTATCAATATTTTTCATGTAATGTTCATGTTCTCCACTGGCTCATGAATACATCCTGTAGTGCTTTATGAAAAAAGTGGAAAAATTCCTCTGTTTGATGTACCTAAGTGGGTAAATGATGTGTTGACTAGATAAAAGTGGAATTCTGATTTATCACTCCTTTACCTAAGCTGAGCCTTAAATTCCCTGCTGCACTTATTGCCTCCATACCCCTGCTTGGGAGATTCCAATCCTTGCAGGAGAAAAAAAAAAAAAAAAAAAAAAAAAAAGAAAAAAAGAGCAGAACAGACCTTTGTTTGACTCAGATGAATTTGTCACTCTTTAGTAAAAGTCAGAACCCAAAGACTTTGATGTGCGAACACATTGTGAACTTCTTCTCCGGCGCTTTTCATGTCACTGGGACTGCAAAGGACACATTAAATAACAGAGCTCCTCTGATATTCCAGAAGCGAGTGCCAGCAGTATCTTACACAAAATCTATTCTCATGGGTTTACAAAGAAAATAACCCGATCCAAACACACAGTCAAACTCCCAGTGCATTTTCCGAATGAAACAATGCTTCCTTGGTTCATCTCCGGGGGAATCCCTACTCAGTTAAAACCAGCGTGAGTCATTGGAAGTTCAGTATGAAAGCAAAATAGAATTAACTTGAGACAATACATCTTTCTTTTCTGGGACTTTTCTGTCTAAAAAGTCCTAAAAAAATGGTTCAGAAGGCTTTGGAGTTCATATATGAAAGATATACGTAGAAATATCAGGATTAGTGTAGGGAACGGTTTGTGGGTTTGATTTTGCATGGCAAGTGCTTCTCCCCCTCTTCCCCCCGCCCCCCTGCTTTTTCACTGTGAGAATATAAATATTTGAAATAATGACAGGTGCTCGAGCTTTTCCAGGGTTGTGTTTTTGTTTTTTTTAAATTACTTTTTTTTGGTTTGTTTTTATAACATGGGAAACCAGCCACAATGCTTGCTTACCCCCAGCCCCCAAATAGAACCAGTCTTAAAGCCACGGCCCGCTATGAACAAATCCAAGGAAATCAGAAAACTCCTCTGGGCCTACAGCAACCTCCTGAAGCTAATTTCCTTACTACCGATATCCTAGAATCGTAGAATCATAGAATGGTTTAGATTGGAAGGGACCCTGAAGACCATCGAGTTCCAACCCCCCTGCTATAGGCAGGGACACCTCCCACCAGACCAGGTTGCCCAAGGCCACCTCCAGCCTGGCCTTGAACACCTCCAGGGATGGGGCCTCAACAACCTCTCTGGGCAACCTGGGCCAGTGCCTCACCACCCTCACAGGGAAAAACTTCTTCCTAATGTTCAATCTAAACCTGCCCTCTTCCAGTTTGAAGCCGTTCCCCCTCATCCTATCACTCCATGCCCCAGTAAAAAGTCCCTCCCCAGCTCTCCTGGAGCCCCTTTAGGTACTGGGAGGCCACAATAAGATCTCCGTGGAGCCTTCTCTTCTCCAGGCTGAACAGCCCCAACTCTTTCAGCCTCTCCTCATAGGAGAGGTGCTCCAGCCCTCGCATCATCCTCGTGGCTCTAATATAGGTACATATATCATTAATGCATTGCAGATCATCGATATCCTTAGCAGAAGGTAACAAGAACTCTGGGTAAACAACAGACAAATGAGATGTACCCGCACTCTGATCTAATTGCCATCAAAGCCAGGGAGTGAAGAAGCGATGCAGGGACTGTGTGGAAAAGTAGGGCTGCCGTGTCTGAAGATGCTGCCTTTGAAGGGGGGAAAGTTTGTCAGCGAAGTCTCGCTGAAATGAAAGATCTATAGAGCTCTTATTTTTACTTCCATTATAAACTATAGCAGGGATGAATCGAGAATGCCATCCCGCCCCTTCCGCCATTTTGTTTTTTTAGGTTTCTCATTTCCTTTTGTAGACAAAGCTGCTGATAGGCACAGCAAAGCAAAATGTGTCTCCTAGCGATTGCATTTTGTTGGCGTTCGGAGGCAGCGAGCGCACGGCACGGCAACGTGTGGTGGTTGTGCGGCAGTGGGAACGCGTCTCGCCGCTGCCGTGTCCTCCTCGTGACTGCCGGCGGAGCGCCTGCGCTGGCACGACCCGCTGCGATGCTGGGGGAGGGCGACCTGGTGGCAACTGGAGCTTGCTCCCCTCTCCGCCGGAATATCCCTCCGTTAAAACGCCGCCTCTCTGAAATGCTGCCTTTTTTAATAGGGCAATTTTGAGGTTGCGTTTCGGCTTTTGCTGGGAGCGCGCGAGCTCGCGGGAGGTGGGCGCGGGGACGGGGAAGCCCAGCGCAGAGTGCCGCTGCGATCGCAGCTCCGTTACCTTTCAGTCCGGTGGTTCAGTGGAATCATCTCTTTGTCCCATGATCCTATTTTATTTAGATCGAAACATCAGTGTTTCAGTGTTTTCCATGGTATTCCGTTCGTTTCGGAATTTTGACGTTGCGTTTTTCATCTATCTTCAAATTGAAAGCGAGAGCTGTAGTGCCTCCTGGAATCGGAGTTCTGGGTGTAAACCAGATCAGCGGCAGAGGTGGTATTACCGCACATATACGCCGCTGAGAAAAGCGAGACGTTTGCCATTCGCTGTGCTAATTAAAGCTTTTCCATTCAGGCGTGGCAGACTCAGCATTGTCGCCGTCCTTGCTCGGCACCGTAGTAAAGAGTGTGTTATTGCTGATCAGATGACCGATTTACAATTCATAAAAGATTTATAAAAGAGTTAAGAACTCTTTGAGCCTGAAGCCTGGCTTCAGAAATAACTTTTACTTAATTAGAAAAGCTGGGTACTTTTGAGGTGGAAAAATTCTGAAATCCTTACCAAGTTTAATTATAAAAGACATGTTTTTTTTTCTCGTTCAGCTGTCCTGTAAGAGTATTTCAGCGGTCTGTGTGACTGTCGTGAGGAACGATAGCAATGGCGTGATAAAATTCCCAAGATTGGTTTGGGAACGTTTTTAGGCCACACATGGTATTGCCGAAATGGTAGAATGCTAAGCAGACAAAGTAAGTTAAAGCACCAGCTAACGGATGACTGCATACGACATCTGTATACGTTTTAGATGTCATTCTGGGTACGCAGCAATTTGTGGAACAAGCAGATCAAGGCGTTTGCAGCAGCATTTTTTGAAAAGACAATTCACTGGAAGAATTTGACAGTGTTTTGCACTGTCGTTTTTAATTATGTTTTAGCAGTGTCAGTTTGCACTTCAATTTTGAAAATATTATTTATTAATTTAGTATAATTATTGCATACGGAGAGCCACCTTTACTTTGAAATGAAAATCAAAAATTTTTCTTTGGATTACGTTTTTAAAAGCTTTTTTTTTTTTCCCCCCACAACATAGATTGGTTTCCCTCTGTCTACACTGAGGTGATAAGGTAAAAAGCTCATTCCTTTCCAAATGAATATATAATGATGCTAGTACTAAAACAGTTAACCGGATAGCTGATATTTACAAAAATCTTCAAATGTAATGACTTCAAGTTCTATGTTGAATATTCATTAAATATCCTTTTCTCACAGGGCTTATAAATCCTACAAACTGCAATACATACACACTTTAAAATTTGACAGAAAATACTCATATTTCTAAGATAAAGGGTTTTTTCTTCTTTAAGCACTCTCTCAAATCATATATAATCAGGAACATTGGCAACACTGCTGCTCAGAGAAGGACAGAGTGAACATCAAGAAATCCAAATGAATTCAATCCCATTAAATGTAATGGTGTGGTAAATCTCACTATACCATCTGCTGTAGAAGGCTGAGACACTATTGGAATTCCACATCTTATTTACATAGCAGATAAGAATGTGTTGGGAGATTTATACGGCGAATGAATACCCAGAGACAAAACTAAGTTTCTAGTCTGTTCACATCTGGGGAACATCTCCATCTGCAGAGCATTATACAAAAACTACTGTAAGTTAGCCTTTCTGTGAGAGACCCTGCCCCTTCACTCCAACCTTTCCCAGTAAAGGAAAAAAAAAACCAACACGGAGCAGTGGAAAAGTTCCTGGAAACGCCGGGTGGGAGCTGAGCTACTTCATCAAAAGAACACATAACCTTCCCTGCATTAGTGCATATTTCCAAAGGAATTACCCTCGAACATCGTAGCGGATAGGTTGCATCATATTTAAAACATCTGTGCTGCGAGCGCAGAAATCACCCTGTGGCAAAACATTCAGGAAAATATGCCACAGATTTATTTTTGCCCTCTCCCTCACGTTTGGATTGACACTCTCCGTTTTAAGTAGATTCATAACTTTCATTGACTTAATGCTGAAATAGAGCTGAGCTGCAGCCCGGTTTTAAAGCAGAGGATGTCACAGGTGTGTCTTGCACAATACACGAGCTGGAGAGGAACAGGACACCGCGCAGTCGCCTCCGCCTGACACGCTCCTCTGTTTCATTATTTGAGAACGCTGAGCTTCCTTGGGAATGGCACGTCCGTTGTGCGCGTTGATTATAAACCCCATCGCTTGCCAATTCCGTTAAACATTAAAGTTCTAACACATCAAAAGTGCATAGGGGAGCTGACCTGGGCTAAGAAAGCATTTTATGCAGGCATATTAATAGAGTTCTTCTGCAGCTGCCTCGTGTACTGCAGATTGGAAACCTCTGAACCAAAGCCAATTGACAGTAACATATTTGGAAAGGAAGATGCTTTTAAATTACCTCCTTTCCATTTAATCAGACAAGCAACCTCTGAATCCCAAGCCGTAGGTGAATGTTTAAGAGAACATTCTTTATATAGTTAGCTGAACCATGCCCAGGAGCGCCCACCGACAGCTTTCCTATTACCAGAAGGACAATGAATCATACGAACTTTGCTGACACACGTGCTATAATAATCGTTACCTTTGCTTTTAGAATATATCCGTGGGCTCGCTCTTGGCCTCGCCTTAAAGGTGGCAGCTTGTAAGCCACGTAACCTACCCTGCCACTAAATCAGCGGTGAGGGTTCGTAAAATATCCCGTAATAATTTAGCGGTGCGTTGGTACTGATCCTAATGGGATCGGACATCAGCAGTTATGCTATTTCCTCCGCGGGTTCTGGATACTTCTATTGAACATTTGTTAAAACAGTTGTTCATCCACAGTGTGCGTGTTCCTGCCAAGCTTCATGGAAATATTCCTATTCGTTATTTTTTTAACGTCAATTCTCAGTAGAAGTTCGTCTTTTCTGTGCGGAACTCAGTCTGACGCTATATAGAGATCTTTGTTTCATAAAGCAGACATAGTTATGTACATTAAAACTGGAACATTTGCATTCCCTTCAGGTTAATGGCCAAAAAGCTACATATTTTTCTGTATCACAGACCTATTATTTAAATCTCTTGTCTTCGAAACCATACCTTAGGCAATCCACAGTCACGTCCACTTGATTTTTCTCCACTGAACGTTCTAACAGAGATTTCTGGAAAGCACTAGCGCATTTTGGATGCTAACGCAATACCCATGTTAGTAATTGTTGTTAGTGATGTGTACTCTTACAGGGGAACAGCTTCTGTTCCAAAAAAAAAATTCTTATTGAAGCAACACGGTCATTACCTTTTCCTTAATCATGGTAAATACTTACCAGCAGAACTGGTGGCAACAATGTCATCAGAGCGGAGATTTATGGTAGATTTTACCCAGTGTTTGCCAAGCGTGTGGCCCCTTTGGTCCTGGATTTCCCTTCTGCTTTTTTCCAGTTGGGGCGGGTGGTGGTTGGGTTGGTGGCACCGCCTACAGAAATCCCCACGTCCCTGCCGACCCTGCCACATCCAGGGGAGAGTGTGGCCGCGGTTCCCGGCAGGCTGTGGCCTCAGGGGTGAGCAGTGCCCTGAGCCCACCCTGCCTTGGGGCCTCTGGGTGGCCCTCGGGAAGGTCGGGTGCCACGCAGGGACCTGCCGGGATGACAGCGCTCTCGGGGGGTGAACGGCCATCACCAAAGCTCACAAAGGAGACGTGAAAGGTGGCGTGAGATGGGTGCAGTTGGCTGTGTGAAAGCATGACTTTGTGCACCTGACTTAACCGGCGAAGTCCTAACCCGTTTAGTTGGGCTACTCATGCGGCCAATAAGCTCCTCCAGAGCTGGAACGGCTCTCTCGGAGTTTCTGTGGTTCTACATTGAAGACTTCCGTGATTAGGTTTACATATCTAAATATGATTCACGTTAAGTGCTTTCTCCCCATTAAGAAATGGTTTATTTCATAAAATAATTGCAGTTAAAGCGAGTGGTGGTGTCAGATACGAGTTCTATGGAAAAATGTTGGATTTTGTACTGCGTGGATTACTCTGTGAAATTCGTGTTCACATAATTTTATGAATTCCTTTTAATTTTCATTAAAGTAGTCTATATTTTGCTATGAAGAAAATGACAATAGAATGCTCAAGCCATAGCTTCTTTGTCTGATCCCTTTCTGTCCCATTTATACCTTTCAAAGGCAGTATCATTTCTAGGTCTGCCCCATAAATAAAGGGCTATTGCTTACAAAACAGCGTTACCTTCTCCAGGGGCCCTGTGGATACCATGTGTGGAGGTGCAGATGTGGGTGGATGTAAGGAACGGTTAGAATATCATTCCTTCCAGTCGCTGTGAGGCTTGAGACCTTCCCAGTTTCAACTCGAGAAAATATATTTCCTTTTTCTCCTCCGTCTCCCCAGAAGGTCTTCCAAGGAAGACCCCCCCCCCATGTCTTTCTTGATCTCTCCATACCTCATGTTTCTACAAAAGCTTCGGTATCCATCAGTGTTTTACCAGACATTCGGGAGTTTTTGATTCCCTGACTCTACACCTGCCTGCTCAGAGAACTTTTCCAGACTGTGACTAAACTCTCACAGCAACAGCAAACATCTAATTCCCCTCGTCCCTTGTCACCGGGCCCTTTATCTTCAACCCTCTGATCTTTCATGTTCTCCTCCCCACACCCTGTGTTCTCTCTTGTGTGTGCATCTTGTCTTCTCCTTCCTTTCTTTCGTACCAATCTGCTTCAGATCTAATTTCACTTTTCCTCACCTTTCTCCTTGAGATAACTTACTGCATCTCACGTATGAATAAATACATGTATACCAAAATACCTGTAAAGGCATGGATGAATAAATAGGCATCATGGTAACTTCAGGACTTGACTGTGACCTCTTCTTTCTAACCCTGCCTATTGGCTATTTTTGCTTATGCTTTTCGTTTATGTTATTTCATCCTACTATCCTGTCCTCTTTGCTATCCGAGGGCACGAAACACATGATTTATTTGGCAATTCTATTCAAATAAAAATGGAAGAATCCCATGCAAATGTAGTTCTCCTCCACCTGAGCTACTGCTTATTTCCTTAGCCAAAATGAAGAGAAATGGTTGAATTTTCTTCTCTAGAGAACACGTTAAGTCCTAATGAACAGTACTCAACTGGGAAGGACAGGAGTCATAAAACCTCTCCAAGACACGACTCCTGTTATTCCCCCGCAGGGATATATCACTGCCATCCTGGGCAAGGGCTGCAAAGACTGCTTGAGCATTAGACAGTTTTCTGCTTTATTTCTAAGACATGAATTTTTGTCTCTCTCTCTCCCTGTCTGCTTTTTTTTGGTTTGTCTTAATAAGAATGTCAATCCATTTCACACAATCTAATCTTTCGCAGTCTACAGAACGATACCTACAATAAATACAGTTATCTTTTTGATAGAGGTTGTTTTGGACTCCTGATTGCAGGTTGAGTATTTCAGTGTGTTGTGATAATATTCGGTGTCTCTCTATTTCACATACTTTTTTTTTGATACTATTTCACATACTTTGATATTTTGATAGCATCCCACTTACGCAATTGCAAGTCAGACATCAATAAATATTTACTTTGCAGGAGGAGAACTGGCTTTGTCGCTTTCGGTTTCTCTAATACAAACCCTTGAAATAATCGGACTGCGTAACTTACCCTTCAAAGACCACCAGAACTGTTTTATTTGCAAATATTCAGTGTCCCAGAGGTCTGAAAATATCAAATGACTTTTTCCGGCAGCTTAGGCGGTAGTCATTCAATGTGCAGTTTAATTTACTTCATGACTCTTCAACCGCTGGTGGAAGCCACTAGCTGAGCACATGGTAGTCAAGAGGTCCAATCCAGCCGTAGAAGCAGCGCACAGAGTGCCACTGAGTACACTGAAGAGTCCGTGTAAAGACCTTGCTGCAAGGGAGGAAGAGAAGCAGACCACCAACACCAAGCTACGTTCATTCAGTCACGATGCATACTTTCCATATCTTTCTCTTTTATCTTAATTTAGTTTGCAACTAATTGTGTACCGGTTGTGCCAAATGAATGATAACGCTTTTAGCTTCACTGCCCATTACAACAAAACCCTTAACTGTTGGCTGATCGCTACGGAAAATACACTCTAATGAAAAGTATTTTGTATCCCTACAGTCAGGAAATAATGGCGAATAGTCAAAATACTGAAGTTCTCAAAAAAAAATTGTCAGAAAACATATATATAAAAGTGCTTTCCAAACTTCCAAATAGATTTTTGGCTTTGTCTTTTCTCACAGCACGGGAAAAATTGCAAAAAAAAAGTTGTTTGATAAGACTGTGGGCAAAGCAGTGAACCGTAGCTCAAACCTAGAGTGAATTGGAATCCATTATGCGTTCAATTTGTATTCGTTCGTACATTTTATTTACCGTTGTTTATACTTCTAATATCCTTCTCTACATGCAAACCTGTAATTTTTGCTTTAGGTCAGCTACAGTATGGCCTGGTTTTATGCCTGTTCCCGCCCATCCGGAGTCATGGAAATAACACAGAAATGCTATTTTCTGTCTTTGTGGTTGCAAACCCATGTTGTTGTAGGGTCCTGCTCTCTCAGAGTTACCCTTTCAACACGAAAGGAGGTCGGGTGGCCAACTGTGGGTGGCGCAGGTGGCCATAGGCTGGTGCTGAAGCACAGCCGCAATGCCATCAGCGTTTATAGCTCCATCCACCCCGTATGTGCGGTTGGTTATTTTTCGAAGAGAAAAACAGTGTCACGGTTTTCGTAAGACAGACTGAATGCTCTGAAATGTTCCGCGGCCGTTCTAATTGCGAAATGTGGCTAGAGATGCGTGCCAGTCAAGACACTGTCAGACCATGGAACAGCCAATAATCCTATTCGGCTCTGGAATATTTTCAGCTTGAAAAACTATTTTTTTCTTTAATAGAAAACATAAATTATCCAAAGCTGATGCTGAGTATAATCTTGCTTCTGAAAACAAACAACAGATACTTTCTCCTAAGGCATAGAAGTGGGCTACTCTCGTCCTCTTTATAGTTTCTACATCCCAGTGAAGAGGGTGATGTTGGCTCAGAAATACCCGTATAGACTAATAAAAATGTCTGCCACCATGTGGAATATGTTTTTTCGTTATTATTCCGCAGACTTTCAAATGTTGTAAAAATGCGTGAAAAATACAATGCCCTGTTCTACCGAGCCAAGAAGCGCAAAACTCCGTCTTATTGGCTGGGGGGTGGCAGCACTAAGCATATTAATACTTAACACGGACAGTGTTTTTCCTATGGCATTCTGACATTAACTACCCTGGGAAAAATCCTAGGATGCTCCTAGTGAAATGGCACAAAATAAATCTAATTTTTAATGGAAGCTTAGATGTCTCCAGAGCCCCCTTTTCATCCCGAGGTTTTAGCCAGGCGGGACGGAGCACATTAAAGAGAAGAGCAGTGAAACAATATTGCAGAAGTGCGTGTTTACTCATTAATGAGAAGTTCTGATATAAAAGTGGACATTTCTTGCAGGGTGGAATCTTTTCATTCTTGGGTTTGGTGTGTGTGTGCGGGGGGAAAGACGCGAAAGGGAGGAGGGGGAATCCTTTAATTGTTAGTGCAGGTTTTAAACTGACAAGCCTCAAAGGCAGAATACCGACGCTTTGATCTTAAAAGGGTTGTAAAAGGATGGTCTCACTTGTGTTTATTCAAATATTTGCAGGTAAACGCTGATAATCTAAACTGAGTCAAAGCTGCAGAATTTAGCATAAGTGATTTGCATATCAAGAGCCTCAAAATAAATACCAATTCAGAGATCTTAAATGTTGTCAAAAACTAATCACGACTTGAAATTAACTTGGGGCTTGCCTACCTCTGGAAGCCTGTGCTCAGGAAATGACAGCGTTCATTGGCAACCTGATGGATGTCAACCATTGGCGTCTGATGGATGTGCTTCATCCCCGCTAGGGAGGGCTGTGCGGTCGCTGGAGGTCTCTGCAGTCACCTGCCCGGTGGTTTGGGGCACATCAAGAGCAAAAGGGCACTCTGGTAGGGCAGGGAAGAGCTGAGCTGATACGCTTTGCGTCCTCACCACCAGACATTGTCCGCTGGAGACGTCCTTTGGAGACAGGCTGTATCTGGTTCTAGTTAACAGCTGAGAGAACTGCTTCTGGTGAGTGCTCTTGTAGACGACTTGCGCTTCGCTGTGTCTAGGCAGGGTTGTTAATTCCTGAACTACTGGATTCTTGACAAGTTGTTGTACTATTTGTAATTATTCGTATTTCAAGTAAAGGCATCACACTTTCTGAATTACTTGATTGTCTTCAAAATCTATTTTTAGCACCTCGTTCCTGCTACTTCTTTTACAGCTAATGACTTCTTGGCATAATTTTGTGCCTGTTACTTGACTGAAGGAATGTACATCCTTTATGAGCACTGAGCGACCCATTTGGAAGTATAGATCCTTCATACTTCCTCTCCAAAAGTCAACAAAAATCATCTGGTTTGGAAGTCTTCTGTGTGCACAAATGCTGCAACTGATGAAATGAGACACTAATAATTAGCATTTATTGACCCAGATTACCCTTACTGCCCAATTTAATAACGTAAGATAAAAGTTTCGGCCTCTCGATTCCCTTGGGGGAGTGTTTAAGGCATCACCATTTATAAGAGAGACTAGCAAATAGTGTCAATTTGTGCAAAAATTTGCAAACTGCTTCATTTAATCTGAGCTGATATCTCCTTGCGTGGGCAGAGTAGCTGATAACAGTGTTATAGAGTGAGGTCAGCACTTCAGTCCTCCTCCTTCGGTACATTTCTTTGCATTGCCAGTTCGGATCTTACCTGGACAGCAGAGATCTGTAAGACCAAGACGGCTTCTGGGCATTAGAAATATATTAATGACAGACTCTCATATAAGGGAAAATTAGCAGCAAGCAGCTGGCTTTTTCAGCTAGTCATTGCGTACTCAGTTCCCTCTTCAGGTGTTTGCCACGTACAAGACCTTTCTGTTTTGATTGGGTGGAGTGCCCAAGGTTTGAGCTGGTGACATTCCAGGTTATTCTCCAGGGAGTAAAAGTGGTTTGTCACTAACGAATACAGCAACTGAGTAAATCACTGAAGGTGAGTGTAGGTTTCAGTGCTCTAGAACGCGGTCTTCCCCCAAAAGTGAATAAGTGTCTAACGGATCCAGCTGTGGGTCTTGGGCCGAGATTTGCACAGGAAATTAGGCATTGCGTAGTAAATTAGCTACCTTTTTAAAGACCTATGTCTTAAGAAGCGTAACTGGAGTCCCTCTTTCTAGGCCTAATGTCCTGAGTTAAAGTTTGCTGTTAGTGCAGTGTCGTGGTTTAACCCCAGCCAGGAACCAAGCACCACACAGCTCACTCCCCCCAGACGGGGTGGGGAGAGAATCGGAAGAGTGAAAGTGAGAAAAGACTCGTGGGTTGAGATGAAGACAGTTTAATAGGTAGAGCAAAAGCCGCGCACACGAGCAAAGCAAAACAAGGAGTCCACTCACTGCTTCCCACGGGCAGGCGGGCGTTCAGCCACCTCCAGGGACGCCGGGCTCCATCACACAGCGTGGTTCCTTGGCAAGACAAATGCCATAACTCCAAACGTTTCCCCCTTCCTTCTTCTCCCCCCGCTTTATATACTGGGCACAACCTCACATGGTATGGAATAGCCCTTTGGTCAGTCGGGGTCAGCTGTCCCGGCTGGGTCTCCTCCCAACTTCTTGTGCCCCGCAGCCTGCTCGATGGCGGGGCGGTGCGAGGAGTAGGAATTACCTTGACTGCTTAGCAACAACCCAAAACGTCTGTGTGCTATCACCATCACTCTCATCCCAAATCCAAAGCGTAACACTGTACCAGCTGCTAGTAAGAAAGTCAACTCCATCCCAACTGAAACCATGACGTTCAGTCATGTTAAGCCATAATTTTATTTGAAATTATTTAGAACAAGAAGAGTTCTGATGACCCAAAACTGACCAACAGGGTATTCCATCCCATCTGCATCATGCTCAGTGTAAAAGCTGAGGGATCAAAGGGTCGGCCCTCTTTCTTCAATGGCCGACGTCCGAGGGGGACTCTGTCTGTTCTTCTGCCTTTGATCCCCATCCTGAACGCAGATCCGGAATCCAGTTCCTGTCCATCACTGAGCCTAATCTGGGATTTTCCCAGTGCCAGCTGGTGATGTCATTGTCATCCTGGGAGCTTGATACGGTTTTGTATATATTTCATTTTTTTTCTTTTTATTTTATTTTTAATATTTCATTAAAGTAGTTTAGTTCCTTCTAAACTCATAAATCTCCCTCTCTCTCTCCTGCCTCTCTCTTTGAAGAGAGGTCGGGAGGAGCGTCTGTCAATTGCCCAGTGGCCGGCTTGGCCCAAACCACGACATCAGTAGGCTCTTTTTATTTAAATAATTAAATAAAATAATAATTGCTAGACACGGTAGGAAAGCGATTTTTGAGAGTTTGTGGAAATTCTGGTCATTTGCTTCATTAGAAGAGAAGACCTAACATCGTTCCTTTCTCTGGAAGGAAGGTCTGCCAGCCCTGGGGAGCAGTTGGAGCGCTAACAGAAGCACTCAGCACCTCCCTACCGCCAGCCCGGCCCTCTGAGGGTGGTACTGCGTTCTGACACGGAGAAAAACTTCTCGGCTGGTGTTGCCATAGCTCCCGGAGCTCAGCACCTGCGATCCAGCTGCCTCCCCACTGCGATGACTCATTGACGTTTCAACACTCTACTTTGTCCACCTTATTGACTCTCCAACTTCCTGCCTTATTGCTTTATTCTCCGGTTCTCTTCCTGGTCCCGTTCTACCCATCTTTTATTAGTCAGATGTCCACAACTCATCTGACTCTGAAATGTTCATTTGCTGTATAGGATATCTTACCAGTGCTTTTCCACCGCTCTCCCCACACCTCTTTTCTTCTCTGCCAACTCCTGTCCACAGAACACACTTCGGAGAGTTCTAATATCTGGACATCACCCCAAGGAATTTGAGTTGTAAACCGGAATAATAACCAATGAACAAGCAGTTACATTTGGTCATTATCAGCAGTCAGTATAAGCCTGTTGCTGTCTGAGCCGGGGTCTAATCTTATTGTTGTTTCTTGAGTTACTCAGGCCTTTATTTCTCATAAAGCTGGTTTTAATTTTGAAATTTAAGTATATATGCTATAGCTTTTCACCAAAAAATTAGTGCAGTTCTCAAGTTCAGCTACTTTGTGTACAGTTGGGCACTGTGTGCAAAAAAGACATGGGATATTGTTTTTTCTTAATTTGCACTAATTTTTTTTTTTTTTTAATACACTTGTGCATATCTGGTGATCCCATTGTATTTTTTGAAGTTTTTGAAAATGCAGATTCAGTGTTTTCCTCTTGCAAAACCCGAAGCACAGTTTCAAAGATGAGGTTAAACCTGACTGAAACTTCCACGCTATCACCCCAGTTTGTTTTTTTTTTTTACCCAATAGCAAGTTAGGAGCTGAAAAGAAAAGCAGAATTAGTTTGTTGTATGAGTTAAGTAAAGCCAGATCCTGGCTAGAGGTGTCTCCATGGTAGTTGAAAGGCTGCTAGATATTACACGAGCTTCATTTACATCACCGAGAGTGATTAGTTATAGTGCAGTAGCTTGTTTAGTTTCTTGCTAATAAGGAATGGTAGGCTTAATACATGCCTCTAGAAGAATATGAATGATTTATTATGATATTATGATATGACAGATTTATTTTACATATCACAGCACTGTAAACTTTATTTCAGCTGCAGCGTGATCCTGTATTGCACCAAACCCCTTCCGTGAAACGCCTAAAATCTCAATTTCTGACACACTAAGAGTTCTGAACACCTCAAGAAATTCTGCTCGTGCGTCTTAATGACACTTCTTGGACTAAATGTGGGACGAATATGAGCAGCCAGTTGCTGGCTGTTCAGTCTCACTAAGTTTACAGTGTTCTGGACCTCAGAAGATTTAGTCCCGTGTACTAAGTCTTGGGGGATTTCAACAAGAAAACCTTAGGTTTTTGATCCTGCCAGTACACGATTATCTTAAATACATGGGTAATTCAACCGACTTATCTGGGACTGCTCAAGCCCCTAAAGTTAACAGTGTAGTTGTAGGATCATGGCCTTAACCTTGGGGGAGAAATGATTCTGTGGGGATTTCTTATTTCGGTAATTATAAGCCTTTGTGAGTGAAACTAACACTACATCACCAGGTTTATGGCATTGCTTCACTTTACAGTCACTGTCATAAACCCCAGATTAATATTGTTCCATTGTGTATATTTTACACATTCTTTCCGAAGAATGAGTTTGTGATAAGCCATATTCTCTCTTTTTTTCCATAACAGTTTTTGTTACATGACTTCCAAATTTTAATGCCTAATACGATCTTTGAAAAGCTATAAACTTTTAACAGACTTTAAACATAAAGTGAGTGAATAAATTGCCAGGGAGTCTGTGGTTTGATCCCAGGAAATCCTGATTAATAGCCTTTAGGTTTTTTTAGACCACCCTGAATACATTGTGAAAAACAGTCGACTCATTTTATGGCCATTTATATTGTAACTCAACCTACTAAATTTATAACAATTTTTTTAAAAAACGCTAAATGTAGACATAAGAATTTATATTTCTTCATATAAGACCATATGCCGAACACATTTCTTGCTCTATTTAGTTCAGTCTTGTAAATGTATAATTCTGTATATTTGCTAACCACATAAAATCTATTTTTAATATAAAAAAGGGCCTAGTCCAAACCCAGTGTAATTAATGTGAAAGTAACTGTATTCATAGTATTCCTGTTGGTTTTCATTGATCAAGACTTGCACATTCAAAAGTGAAACTAATTTGCACACGTGTTTGAGGAACCTTCCCTAAAACAGTTTTGGTAGGTGGAAAACGTAAAGTAATTTTGCAAGGTAACTTGCCCAATAATCTTATTTTCTCTTTATTTAATGTGTAGCTTAAAGAGTATTTTAAGAACCTGGTGGTTGCATTTTGTTCTTTGTTCGTTGTAATATCAGTTAAAAGAAAGATGTTGTACTTACTGCCGGTCTAAATCTCGACATCACTAGTCAAGACCAAGGCATACTGCTAAATTGGGTGGTTTTGTTTTAATAACTTGGGAATCTTCATTGCTGCTCACCTTGCAGAACCTTAATTCCTTCATAGACTCGATTACCAGCAGCTTGAATGGGCGTTGATCCTGCCATGGGTCTGAGCAAAGGGAATAAATATGGCCCATGGTACAAAATTGCCGTGTAAAAAGGCTCTGTCCATACAGGGGATGTTTCCGTGTACGTGTGCTTTGTTCATATGCA
Organism: Anarhynchus alexandrinus; assembly: GCA_008711295.1. Classification (NCBI taxonomy): domain Eukaryota; kingdom Metazoa; phylum Chordata; class Aves; order Charadriiformes; family Charadriidae; genus Anarhynchus; species Anarhynchus alexandrinus. Next base: position 1,067,158 of record VUYV01000189.1, on the reverse strand, counting down.
CGTACGGAAAGGATGGAGTTTTTTCATATTAAAAATGGGATTATTTGGTCATAGTATTTGCAATAATAATATAGGTGCAAAAGAAAAGAAACGGTCTTCTGCAGTGCTACTACAGAAGGACGGTGATTGAAAAAATAATTTGCGTATTGTGCAAAATTTAACAAGTCCATTGAGTAAAAAAGTAAACAAAACATATGTATAGAAATCTGCGATGGTTAAGTAGCAATAAATAGAATATATGTGTATTGTCTTTGCAATATGCTCGGATTCGATTTTTCTTTCCAAGAAGAAATAAATGATTTTTCCATATAATAGAAAATTGAGTTTACTATTTCCAAAATGCTCTTAACATAGAAAAAGGAAACATAATATTAGTGCTTATCACAGCATTTAAGGCGTCACCATCCCCCCTCAAGCTTTCTGCTCTTAAATAAAAAAAGGAAAAATCCTATTGTTTTCCTGGCCTCACTTTGCTTCTAGTGATTGATGTAGAATTTTACTGCCATCCAATGGCAAGGACCTATTATAGCCTAAGTAAATGTCTAATGCTTTTTGATCAAATTGCAGTCTAGGGAATTTAACTTATGTGGTACACTTAGAACTTACATCAATACATCTCTGTTCGTTACACAGTGAGAAAGAAATATGACTACGGTTTCAATTTATTCTGTGTTTCCTAATTCAATTTAACTCTGAATTACTAATATTGTGGTACCTAATTACCTAAATGAATAAATCAACCTAAGCTACTCACTAAAAAGAACATTAGCGTGTAATATTAATTTTTGCGTGTACCTTGTCACGTTAGTTTAAAAGATTCCTTTCTCTACAATTAAGAGCATTTTCCGTGTTGGCAAAATATCCTTTTGCCAAAATACTCTTCTCCATTTTACTGATCGAGTCTGGAGACTTTACCGTTGTTATGGCACACTGAAGAATTGCTTTATGGCTCTCACATGTGCTATAGGGGTTTTTCGTGCATTTTTTTTTTCTTTTTCCTCACACACACACCGACCTGTGAGACAGAAAGACAACTGCTTAAGACTATAATATCTGAAGTATAGGGATTTTGGTAGAGTTTTATCCTCTGTGCTTTCAAGATTCAGCTTCAACTGGCAGTGCAACCTCACAGCCATTTTTTAGGGTTCTAAGAAGCAATTTAGTATTAACACACTTCATTTTTTTTTTTTCAATTATTCATTTTAGAGAGGAAACAATATAGTTATATCTAAAGGAAATAACTTCAGATCATGGGCAAGAATATAAAGGGAAGCCTCCGCCTTGTACCGCTAATGAAAAATTACGATAATTAGTGGCTGTTAAAGGAAAAAAAAGCCCTACCAGGATGGAGGAAAATGTAAGTTTTGAATAAAAGAGAAAAAATTAAATAACAGAGGAAAAGAACAGACTCCGTTATTCCTATAGTTTCATTCTAGCTGGAAGACTTCTCGTGCACCGTCCCATCGTGAGGACAGCTCTCCATTGCCTGTTCAAGCCAACGGACTCACTTCCAGTGACATCAAGGAGACCCAAGCCACCTCCCAGCCAGGCGTTCCCATCTGCTTGGGGGGACGGCTGCCTCTCGTCCCGCAGGTATATTTCAATTCAAACATTTGTAAAAACTTGTTTTGGCTTCTCACAAAGAGGCAACCCATGGATATCTCCATTAAGCAGCCCAACGTTTAGGAACACTTCGTTAGATGTTCTGTTGGTCTCTTGCCATTATGTCAATTCTTTTTAATAACTCTTTGGCCACAACCTTTGACTATTACTGTGTAGAAAGAACAGTCCTTGATTAAATCACATCATTAACGTGGGGCACTCTGCAGCGTGTAAGATTATTGGAGATGAAGCAGGAAACAGAACGCAGAGGAAAGTGCCAGAACACACGCCTGTACGCCTGAGACAAGTTCTACACTTACGAAAACAATCACAAAATTAAAGCTTTCCTTCTGTAACTGAAACACATTGATGTTGATAAGCACAAAGTCTTTGGCGCGCGTGTGCAGGGGAGAGTGCCATGCTCAAAATAGCAATATTAAAATAGGTATGCGTATTTGCTGCTTTAGTACTCTAATACTAAATACTGAAACAGAAACGTACAAAAAGACAATTAAGATCATGGGAAGTAAGTTATTTGTATTATTGTATTTATTCTGTAATTAATGTCAGGACACTACAGCTACACACGGAAAACAGCTCACTTCTCAGTACTGCTATATTAGCAATGGATTGGAAAATGAGCGAAAAATTTCTCTACAGTTTTAAATTTGAAAATTAAACTTTCATGCAATGTTGTTGTTCATAAATTTTATAACTGGTAGAGAACAGGGGTAGATTGCCGTGATATCATGACATACAGATGTGTTTGGTTTCCCTCTCCCAGAATTCAGATTGTCAAAACCCAACGGTGTCAGAAAAGCAGTGTCGGTGAGTACAGCACATGTGTTCTTCCTGGGGAATATCCGTTTCTCGTTAGCTAAGTTGCTAATTCATTTTCTAAAATGTTCTTATTGATACAGTTCTCAATGTTTTTGCAGTATATGCTTATGCAAATTTGCCTGGTGAAATCAGTTAAAAATCAATTTGCGCAAAAAGCTACACCTTAACTTCAATTTTAATACTTCAAGTCAATATAACTTTCACGGAGCAGATACTTTCTCATGTTCCTCAAAAAATTCACATAATCGGTTTCTATAAATGGATGGGAGGAAAAATTTAATTTCAACAATTCTGGTTTCATGTTTTGAATAATTGGTTGGGTTTTTTTTGTTTTTTTTTTTTTTCCTTCTTCTTTGCGCTTTGAAGGAAAGGTTTTTGTGAGAGCTAACAAAGCTGCCTCGCCTTTGTAGCCCTCGTTTCATGAGACGTGAGATAAGATGCTCTCTGCGTGGGTCTCCACCAGACCGCAGCGCACGGGCCGGCGTCAGGAAGCGGAGACCTCTCCCCCTCTTCGGCACGCAGATGCGCGCGGGGGGCTCTCCGCTAGCGGGGGGCACGGTGGATCACAGGCGTAGCACGAGGAGGGAGCCTGGGAGCCGGGTGAGGGATGCTGGGGCAGATTTGGGGCTGTACCGCGGCTCCGGCGTTCCCGCCAGCACAAGCAGAGCAGGTGAAGTGGAGGACATGGGGAATACAGCGCGTCGCGTTTGTAACGGGCCGTAGTTGCCCCCGCTCAGCTGTCCCCCCCACTGCAGGAAACCTCGTCGGTCTATCCATCCACGACTTCTTTTGGCCAAGAGAGGAGGAGAGGCGGTGTGGTGGCACGCGTGGCCCTGCCGCCGCCAAGAGGGAGCACCCGGCCACCCGCCTCACCCCGGGGGCGCTTCCTGCGCGTCGCCTCCCTCCTCCGCCTCTCCCCACGTGTTAATGCATATTCAAACAACGCATCAAAATAACCGGGAGGCAAACCGCCGCCGAATCGCCAGCCCTCCTTCCTCAATAAGCCGCTCACAGTCAATTGCCTTTTTCCTGGTTTAATTTTCTTTGTGCGTATTGTAATGCTGCGTGTGCTCAGTGACAGTCACTTCTGCAAAGCCGCATTTCATTTCCTCTGACCGCTAAAACTGTGATCTGCTTTACTTGCCTGAAACAAGTATCACGCGCGGATTTTAATTATTTAGTCATGATTTAGCACGCATGATATATGGGTATCATTATCAATGGCTGCAATATCTCTTCTTTTGGCTATTTAACATGAGGAAGATGCTCTTTGTTATTAACATCTGTTCATCGGGGACACAGACCTTCTCAGCATTACTAGCACCTTCTGTTTTTGTCAGGAGAAGGGAAAGTGATCAAGAGCCTCATCAGAGCCTAATTTGGCACTGATGTGTTTTCCCTTTCTCTTAGCGTAGCCTAGATCTAAATTGTCCCTTAAAATTACGGTGGCTTTTAAAATACTGCTCAATAACCAGATCTGACGAGGCGTAGACGAAGATGGTACAGATACGAACGTAACATTATTTAAATGTTATGGTTGTGTGTGGGCTACAAGATGAAAAATAAGTTAATAAAAGACGTGGTGGAATTAGAAAATAAGATTAGTGAATTGCTTTAGCCGTGAAACCGTCTTCTAGCTATGAAAAAACGGCTAATCTTATTTTTCCCCCACTAAGCTCATTCTCGTTTTTTCCCGCAGCCCAGTGAAGGCCTCACGGCAGCGACGTCCCCTTTACATTTACCTCGTTATTACGGCAGGCATTTTATTAAGCCCTTTAAGGACGGCGCTTGGGCTCGCAGTAAAAGAAGGCTCCGGTTCTCTGCCGCGTTTCCGCGGGGACGTTGCAGCGGCGCGGAGGCCGCGAGAGCCGTTTGCAGAAGGGCGTCTGTGCCCGGGTCCAACCCCAAGGGAGGGATGTGCTTTGAGGAAAGACCGCGCTGGAGCCTTTTTTTTTTTTGCGGATCCCTCTCGAAAGCAGAGGTAAACCAAAATGGGGCATTTCTACAGAGGCGTTGGGTTGCGTGAGCGCTGCCGACACCGACCAAACGCGACGACGTTTGTGCTCCAGACCGGGATCTTATTTCTTCCTAAAAGAGAGCATCAAAATCTGATCATGTAGATAAAAGAGGAAATTTCTCATGAATATACTCTACATGATTAAAACTCCAGCTCCCTATGGTTTAGACCTGGAAGACATTTTAATTATCTATCTAACATCTTGCTATTTCTGGAATTTTGACTGCGAATGTTTCTGACAGTGTTTCATGGAGTATCCTTTCCTCACACTGTGCTTTTTTTATACTCCAGATGTACAGTAAACAACAAAAGCTTGTTTTATCTTTTACTCTCCATCAGATGAAAGGGAAAGATAACTAAAAGGAAAAAAAAAAACTTTTAAAGAATATATTTTAATCATAGATATCCTGCTTATAATCTAAAAGTCCCATAACAATCTTAAATACACTTTACCAAATAGACCCAAACTGCACATAACTGGAAAATCCAAAGATTGACACTAATGTAAATAATTTTTTTAAGAAATCAGCCAAAAAAAAAAGCACCTCACATCTTTCTCATTTTGCCAGGCAAAAATTATTTGCACATAATTACTGTTTTTAATCAATTGTATCAAATTTCGGTACCATCCTGTCAAAAACTACCAGCGCAGAAAAAAAAAAATAAAAATTCTCCATTGTGATGATAAGGATGTTTTGATTCCGAATACGTAAGTGAGAGCAACTCGATTGCCAGGGCGATTTTCCAAATGCAATCCAGCCTACGGGATAATACTCCTGCTAATAATGTCTAAGTGAGAACCTAAGCAGCATAGGAAAGGTACATATCAGTTTTACAGTGGAATGTCTTTAAAGTTTATATTAGAGTGACCACATAAAGAGAGTTTTCGAAGCACGGAGGAGTTATATATTCCGAATGAGAAATATGAAGGAACTTGGACAGACTCAACCTGTGCCGAGTGCTGGAGTGGTTTCTAAAATCGCTGCAGGAGAAGGGAAAGTGATCAAGAGCCTCATCAGAGCCTAATTTGGCACTGATGTGTTTTCCCTTTCTCTTAGCGTAGCCTAGATCTAAATTGTCCCTTAAAATTACGGTGGCTTTTAAAATACTGCTCAATAACCAGATCTGAGTAGGCGTAGACTAAGATGGTCTGTGAGAAATACGAAGTGAGTGAGTGAGAAATATGAAGGAACTTGGACAGACTCAACCTGTGCCGAGTACTGGAGTGGTTTCTAAAATCTTTTTTTTAAACTAATGGACTAATTTTTAAACTAACGGACTCATGGTTTAATACACCTAAAATCTCATCAAAAGTTTTCTCAAGTTTCTGTTTCCTAGATTGGTCCCTGAGTTTAATGGAGATGAAGCAAATGACCGATCTCCGCCAGGCCGGGTTTTGACGCGTAGAAAACGTCTATGCTGTGAAAGTGAAGGCAGTTGGAGGACGCGTGAGCTGGTGAAGACCTTGGCTTGCAAGGCAGAACGGCGCTGTGTAGCTGGTCCAAGCAGGGCGTAACTGCGTCACCCGCGCTGCCCTCGGCAGCCCCTTGCGGGGCGCGTTCACTGCAGCACAGCGGTGTGCGCACGCGGTTGGCATCGCCGCCGCAGTCTTCGCGGCAGCTGGTGCCCAGACCTGCGCTCTCTGTGTCGCTTCTCTGTCGCCCTGCCCCTTATCTTCACTCGGGTCAAGAGCTAATTCAGGGTTTGCAAAGAAGTTTGTAAGAGAAGTCTCTAAACTTCTTCCCCCAGGAGAGCAGGGGAAGGACTTTTTACTGGGGCATGGAGTGATAGGACGAGGGGGAATGGCTTCAAACTGGAAGAGGGCAGGTTTAGATTGAACATGAGGAAGAAGTTTTTCCCTGTGAGGGTGGTGAGGCACTGGCACAGGTTGCCCAGAGAGGTTGTTGAGGCCCCATCCCTGGAGGTGTTCAAGGCCAGGCTGGAGGTGGCCTTGGGCAGCCTGGTGTGGTGGGAGGTGTCCCTGCCTATGGCAGGGGGGTTGGAACTCGATGGTCTTCAAGGTCCTTTCCAACCTAAACCATTCTATGATTCTATGAAACTAGGGGCGTGTTTTTGCGAGGTAGGTCTGTAAACATGATCTTTTCACACGAGGAGAAGAAAAACAAAGAAAAATGAACCAGCAAATTCATATGGACTTTGTAAGACCTGATTGACCACTTTGATGAGAATCTAGCTTGTCTTTGTGTGCGACACGGAATTCTATAAGTTCATCAATTTATTCCTACATCCACAACCTCACATTGAGCAGGAGTGTACCTTCAGAAAGCCTGCGGTCATGTCAAGCTCATTTTATGTGAGGGGCTTGATCTGATATCCTGGTGCTTGGTAGCAAACACTTTCAGCAGAAATTATGAAATTAAACAGTATTAACAGAAAAATAAGCTACGTTGTTATTCTATTTGCATTGTCAACCAAGAGATGCCTGTCACCAACTCCAGCCAGCAGAGCTGCAGGAAACGGTTCCTATATCTTTTGGCTGCCGCCTCTTTTCTGTTCGCCTGAGTAGAAATGGGGCTTTGGAGGCTGACGCGGTCAGCTTCCCGTCGGCCGAATTGCGAGTTATTTGTGCCGCGGGTGCGGGGAGGGCTCAGGACCACCTCTGTGGATTAGCTCAAGCGCAGCACCGCTGGAGCTGCTCGCGGGAGCAGGCAAGTACGGCTGGCGTCCTGCCGGACCGGGCCTGAGCCAACGTACCTGTGAGGTCTATGATGGCTGCGCTCACGCTCAGCTCCAGCGCTCTCTGGTTGTGTCTCCGCGGGAGGAGGTAGAGAGGTGGGTTGTCTCAAAGGCAGTCAGATCCAGCTGGGGGCTGCTAAGACCACTCAGGTTGTGCCCGTTGAACTGACCATGCAGAAACCCTCTTTTGGTAGCAGCCAGATTTCATAAGGGCTATTTCGGGTAAGTCTGTGGCTGCACTAATGCAGGGACCCATACATGTCTAACGCTGACCTTAATATAACAAACTCTGGGAAACCAGGTGCTTAGAGCATAATACAGGTAGACTGAATAGCTCTGCAGGAGACAGCTTTGATGCAGCGAAACTCATAGTGTTTTGGAGCTAATTGGTTAGTCCAACCGAACCAAGTCTGGTTTCTCACGGAGATGCTGTGAGATACATGCGTACAGTGCTGGGTTTGAATTTTAGAACACTTTTCTTCTCGGGGCGTTCGCATCGACTATAACCAGGTCCCTCATTCTCACAGAACGAAGAGTTGACGGTGTTTGGAGAGTTAATGGCACACACACATTACATGCAACCCACGGGGACCTGCTGCCGCCGAAGCACTCCAACCTACACAAACTGCTGTAGCAGTGCCTATGAGCTGAGTAAACGTATAGCATCTGGAGCAGCTTTTGAAAGTGCTGTGTTAAACTTTAAAATACTAATTTACTGCTTCTTCCCCCAAACACCATCCAAGCCTTGTCCTCCTCGGAGCACAGGAGTGTTTAAAACGTGTATCCGGGGCAAAGGCAGCTTTAAAAAAATGTCTTGCATACTCAGCTCTGATTTTAACCCATAAATTCACCTGCACTTATTAAAGATTTGATAATTTGGGCGATGTCGTAAGAGTTCTCTGAGCCACCACTTCTGTTGGGCACCTCTGCACACCAGAGTCATCCATGCAAGGTTTTGACCATTAATGCTCTGATAGGGTAACGAGTCATGGGGGGGTCTCAGAACTCACCGCTACCTCTCAGCCATGCAGCCTTATGTTGGCAAAAATAAATGCCGGGAACTGAATTTGCAATAGGGCTCTTTCCAAGTCTATACAAAGCTTTGAGTTAATAGGCTGATGGCAGCCAGCTGTGACAGCGCCTGAAAAATTCTGGGGTAACTCATGCCACATGTGCTCAGAATGAAACGTATTCCCTTCTGAGCCAGGGCGGAGAAGGTTCTGGGCTGTGACCTTCCCCATGCACCCCAGGAAGGGTTAACAGCATCGCTCCACCCTGAGAGCTCTGCACCTGTGGGGCTCAGCCCCCACCGGGATGGGGCTATCAGAGGCTGCAGCCCTACTAGCCCGGCCGGCTGCTGGAGGGGAGGAGCGAGGCAGCTCTGTGCTGGCCAGGAAACCGCTGCTTTGGCTTGGAAACCGGAGGGGTTGACTGGAAGGGGTAAGTGATTTAACGTGGATATTTTGGTTGTGGACCTGTGTGGAGTGACGGAAAATGGTGATGTTTTAAGGAGGGGCGGCAATAAGCAAGAGGGGTTTGTGAAGGAGAGAGGTCCCAGTGTCTGGTTAGTCTGCCGGTGTGGTGGCTCCTAGCTTCTTCCACATCGGGGTCTCTGAGGGGTTATACGTGGGTTTAGCGAGAGGGGCTGTTTGGCAGAGTGGAGGAAGGGCACAGTCACCGTGAATAACCACAGGCAAGGGTGGACCTTCACACGTTTGCTGGCTGATTCCCTGAAAAACGATTCTCAAGAGGCAAATAACTCTTATAGTCTTAAGAGACAAACACTCAGCCGGTCAAGCAGAACTAGTTTCTGTGGTGTGGATATTGTGAATGTAGCTGTGATACAGAGATGTCAGCTTAGTTTTTGGTAAGAGCTGATGTTTTGGCTGGGGTAGGAGTGGTGAGTGTGACATCAGCTCCTGCTTTTTGACCACTTTGGATAAACATTGTATAGTGTTCCAAATTAAGATGGAGTTGCCGTAACGGGAGGTTAATTTTCTGGTGTTGGATGATGGAGCTGGGTTTGGTTTTTTGTTCTTTGGTTTAAGATTGAGTTGTGAAGAACACCAGAGCAACAGCAAGAAAACAAAGTCTGTGAAGTGCAAGCAGTAGTAGGTCAAGTGTCTAGATGTTGTCTTCTGTATTTTTTTCCCTCTGCTCTGGAAGCCACTTCAGAGCTTGAAAGGCCATGAAGTCCATGTTATCGTTGCTAATCCCAGGATCCAATACACACAAAATTGTTATTTATGCCATGAAATTGCTCCAAAGGTTAAAATGTCTTATGTGCCAGTGCGGTAACTTTCCCTTGAGGTTCTGTCAGGACTGAATTCAAATGGCTTTGAGTCCAGAGTAATTCCAGGCCAATTAGCTTCGACTACGCTGGACCTGGAAAATTGCCTCTGTCAGGAAGCGGCCAGGCTTGTGCCGAGAAAACCCCACTCCTCTTCTGCTCCAGAGGCCGGGTGCAAACCTTCTGTGTTCTCATTAATCTTTTAAGCTGGGGACCATAAACATCTGGAAGCTTGCACTTTCCGAGTTCTGTAACAACATCTCCAACTGGTTATTTCACTTCTTTTGTCTATAATAATGCCCCATTCCGCTCCCCATGTATTATTCATATATACCTTAAATTTAATCACCAACCTACTAAAGTTAAAATCACACTACACCTGAAATATAAACACCATCACACTGGAGTTGAGAACGCATTATGCCTTATCCGTAATTACTATCATGCTGAGGTCAGGTTCCCACCTTTTTTTTGTGTCGCCGCCGAGGCTTTTCTGGTTATCGGTGTCTTTTCGTACCTGTGTAACAAATGCCGCCTTTTACAGTTCTTTTCCTCTTGGCTCCTTTCCCCTCTACGCAGGGAAATTTTTTACGTCTCGTGCTCAGCCTGGTGGTTGGCTGTTCTCTGCCAGGTGGGAGAGCGGCGTTAGCTAATTAGGGACGTGCTGCCTTTGATTGCCGAAATCACACTGGGTGTGCGCCTCGTGTTGCCCCAGCAGAAGTGTCGCTGGGGCCTCCTTAGGTTACCCAGGGAACATCTCATCTCCAGCATTGAACCCAGACAACGTCCTGTCTGCCTGAGCTGGCAGCCCGTGCCCCGCGCTCGTCCCGCCTGGCTGTCCCCATCTTCATTTTCTCCCCAGTTTTGTGATTTCAGTAGCGAACAAAGAGGCTGCTGTGGACTTGGCAGAGTATTTCTGCAGGCGACTCTTTGGTATCGTTGGGACGGGGGTTGTAACAGCGCTCCTGGGCAGGGGGACAGTGCCGTGGTGGAGTGGCGGCGTGCCGGTGCGTGCGTGGCACAGCCCTGAACGTCCCTGTTATCAGTGGTGCCATGGAAATAAAGCTGGTCCTGTAGGCTGGGCGTTCTCTTTAATTACTGGGTCTTCCCTGGAAGCCTGTGGGCTGGCAGGCCTCTTGCCTACTCCAAGTCTCGGGTTTCCGCAGATAATTGGTGTTGCTCACGTGTCTTTGCTGTAAGTTTTCTGAGATGTATCATTAGGAAGAAGTTTTTCCCTGTGAGGGTGGTGAGGCACTGGCCCAGGTTGCCCAGAGAGGTTGTTGAGGCCCCATCCCTGGAGGTGTTCAAGGCCAGGCTGGAGGTGGCCTTGGGCAGCCTGGGCTGGTGGGAGGTGTCCCTGCCTATGGCAGGGGGGTTGGAACTCGATGGTCTTCAAGGTCCTTTCCAACCTAAACCATTCTATGATTTCTTTTTTTATTCTTTGCTGTCCGGTTTGTTCAAGGCACCACGTGCTCTCCAGCCACCCCGAGTTCTGGTGTTGCCTCCTTATAACACGTACATATACATACATAACACAATATGTATAATACATATATACACACATAATAATAAGTAATTAATTTGGGGGCAGCAATTATTGCAGGACTGCACTTGTATCTTTTTTTCAACTTCTATTTTTGTCAGGCCACCTAAAAACCCCTGGTTTTGAGGGGAAAAAAGTGACTCGAAACTTCAGGCAGAAAGTAATTACATTTAAGTGGCCTAAAAGCTGCTCAGCCACAACATTTATTCGGTATGTAACCAGTAAGCATCAAATGCACTTAAAGTGCTGGAAGTCTGTACTTTGAACATTCTTTATTTTTTTTTTGGCGGAAAGCAAAACCAAGTTACGTGCAAAAAAATTAAAAAACGGCTTGTGTCCGTGTCAAAATGTTGATGCTTTGTTCAGTTTCTCTGTATTTTCTCATGCTTCATATGAGGGTAGTATGTACACCTGGTGCTTTATACAGAAACCTGAACTTTTGTCCGACCTTTGCAATATCTGGGGTCAACAGTGCATAAATGGAGTGAGAAAAATTTATTTTAATTTGTTGTCTGGCTATAATTAAAACCACTAATGTTGTTCTAATGCTGCCTTTGTTGCAGGAATCACAGCGGTGAGCGCTACGTCTCACCTTATGTTATCTTCAAGAAGCCTTTCATGCTTATGTATTTAATTATCTGGCTTTCTTTTAATGTATTTGTCAAGCAATCTTAAATATATTATTGCAATACCATATCTGCAATAGTATCTCCACATAAACAAATGTGCTTTTTAACTACAGCGCTGAGAACTCCCTCTGGTAGGATTCCCAAACTGCTCTGCAGGTTGCTGGCTACAGCAGACTACCAAAACAAACCTCTTACCGCGGTCAAGGTCAGAGCCAGGTCAGTCATTCACAGCATATTGCATCTCTTCTTGGAGGCAGGAAGCAGTTGATATTTGATTTCCCTGCGCGCCATGCTTTGATGGATTTTCCTTTTCTTTCCTGCAGAGGGAAGAAACTATTATGTGTATTTACATATAATGACTGATATGTATTTAATACTGATAGTGTCCTGGAAAACCATTAAGAAAATGCATCTTCTGGCGCTGCAAAAGCATGTAGCGTGCCGTTCTGCCGGAGCCCAAGGTGGTCCTTTGTGGAAGAGCGCGTTCACACGAGGACACTGGTCAGAGTGACTGACGGTCACGTCAGTTATTTCAGTAAATGTTCAATCCCCAAACAGACTTCTGCCATGATTTACGGACGATCTCGGAGGGGAACGCTGCTGCTGCTTTAGGTGGCGAAGTTACCTGGGTAACGGCTCTAGGATAACTTGCCGCGGTAAGGCCAAGCTTCCCATTTTCTATAGGTGTACGTAGATACGGTTGCGGAAAGCTGGCTGACTCATGTTGTGGCTGCAAAACGGCCAATATGCACGCATACTCCAAAATCTTTTGGTTTGGAAGTTTTGGTAGCGAAAACACCAAAAAGATTACTAAATCTCCAGGAGGACTCCTATTTCTCATTGCATGGTTTTAATTTCTCATTATTCTCAATTCTCATTTAATTTCTCATTGCACTGTTTTTAATTCAGAGTTGATGCTTATATTGCATAGTTTTGTGATGTGGGAATTTTATTGTGGGTTTAGCTTCTTTCTTGAGTTCTGCTTGGTTCACTTTCCCCTTCCCTGGATTTAAGTGCTAGGGCTGCCGCTGTCTTCCAATATAAAGAAAAAGTTGAGGATCTGGATAGGTATATCTCTTGGCAGTATGCTGTGAGCGTTGGTGTGCTGGAATGGGGGAAACAATTTGGTTTTCGGAGGTCAGAAATGAGTAAAACCCCAGTTAACGGAAATCAAATCGCTACCTGTGACAAGATCAGGGCCGCTACGTGTTGCAGAAAGTCCAGGATGATGTGATTGATGGTAAAAGGTTTTACTGAACTGGGCAGCAGTGAGAAACGTGAGTCCCCGGTAGACCACACTCATACCGCAGTGTGAGACCCCTCCCTCACGCTGTCATAGTCCTTCATGAAGGATCTCAACACACGACCAGTGACCAACGGAGAGTAAGACCAAGGTGTGCTAAGCGAGAGGAAAAACCTGGAGAAACCAGAGTACGTGTGATTTTATTCCTTTCTAATTTGATCAAGCGCAGAAATGCTGAATTTTACTACTTGACTTGTATGTTGCGTATACACCTTGTGCTCCAGGTGCTTGAATATTTAGAAAGACTGAATTTGAGATATTCACAAGCTATGCTTAGCAGCACATGATTCTTAAAGCTGTGTAATGAATGATGGAGTACATTAATTTAAAAACAATTATTGAAAATCTTGTGTACAACTGATTAAGCAGTACCCCCAATCTATGCAAAAAAGTGTCATTTTTTTCAGTGTAAAGCTCAGGAAACTTGGGCAATGTTCTCTAGACTGCAAGTACTCCAGAGTAGTAAAAAGGTTGCAAGTATGAGTAACAACCTGTGTTTATCCTGATATGTAGAAAGAAAAGTAAAACGAGAAGTTTTTGTGATCACACTCTCTTATACCTGACGTGAAGGTAGGCACTGCTCAATTCTGTACGAGTAAGCCCTGTAACTAAGGTAGTGCCTGTTTATGTGTACATAAGGAAGAAAAATAGATTTTTGTTTTTTACTTTTCCTGGTCCAGAAGTTTAAAATGAAATGAAACAACCCTGAGCCAGATACCAACACCAACAACACAAGTTTAAAAATAATGCAATGATGTCCTTATTCTCTGACTTCAGGTTGTAAAACTTGAGACTTGTTCTCCAGATTCTGCCCCTTTAACATTTGCGGAGCTTCAGTTGATTTTTAAAAATCAAAATGCACGCACAGACGCTTGTGGGAATGCATGTTTGACTCCTCAAAGCCGCTTCTTCTGTATCCGTTTGCTCTGCTGCTTGTGATGAAAGGTGGTGCACGGGGCACAGCTGTGCATGGATGGGTAGAACGTAGTTTGGAAAAGACAAGTGCCCTCCTTATGCGGAGCTATGACTGCCAGTGGGGTGAGGGGATGAGTACAGGTGTCGCTGGGCTGTGAGGGACATGGAAAAAGCACTGGGTACTTCCTTGAAGGCATCTGTATATGGGGGACAGGGAGAGAAGGCAATCTCCTCTGCAGAAATTGCTCTGCAAGTGGTCAGGTGTACGTGATTACAAGAGTGTCTTCAACGCAGCATCCTCCTAAATAACAAGATAGCTTGACTAATTTTTGGTTTTTAGGCCCAGCGCAAAGGAAAGCCGGGCCTGGGCAGGGTGGTCTGCAAGTTGCACGTGCCCAAGAGGAGCTGTAGCACACCCGTGGTTCAGAGCTACGGTTCCCCGTTTCACTGACCGTGCTGGGAATGAAGCAGATGGTGGCTGAGCTGGTGTAGATCATGTCATACTTGATGTATCGGAAAGGAGCCAAATACCTCACCGTTGCTTGGTCTTCCTGATCCGGTTGTGCTAAAATCCTGGGTTTTGCGAACAGAAATGCCAAAGATTCTCCTACTAGCTTGACAAAGTGTGTAATCCAATGATAAATTGTACTTATTTTGGCATCTGTGTCTTGTTATTCACGAGAGAGGAAGACTAAAATATGAAGTAAATCCTGCTACGGAGTGCCTGTGGTGGCTGGTTGGCTTTCTCTTATTGTTGCTTATAGTCCTTTAACCGCTTGCCATTAAAGACTAAGGTGGTGGAAGGGGGAAACTGCCTTGGAAGTTTTTAGGGCTCATTACCTTCCTATTTACTCTCTCGGCCTCCAGTGTCCTGGGCAAGATATTAAAAATCTTTGTTCTGTTTGGAAAAGATGCTAAAAACCTAATCCTCGCTGATTTCTTTGCGATCGGTTTTGCAGTTTAGCAGACCGAGAAGCTGAAGTCGAGTTTGGGGGTGCCAGCCACCTTCCACGGCTCCTTTGGGATAGCGAGCCTAACGTTCAAGGCAGGCGCTCCCGCAAGGCTCTCGCCAGCGTGGTGACTGTCATTCACAAAGCTACGGATGCAATTCTCATCACTTGCATTAAATCAAAACCCGAAAAGGTAGAGACTCTCTTCTGTTGAGGAAACCCGCCGGTGCTGGATTAGGGCAATAAATACAGTGGTCTTTCATCCCAACAGCCTCCCTCACTGAAAAAGAAACACATAGACGCACATAATGTACCTTTTTGGTTTCTTCTCTACAATTATGCTAACAAGCCTCCTGCTGAGAAAGGATTAGGGCTGATGGACAGTCAAAGACAATGCTTCCTTCTTGGTAAAAAGGTGTGAAAAGATACAGGCACTGGAGCCGGAGTTATTAGGCGTACCTGCAGGAGGCCATATGACTAAGTTAGGCCACGAGAGACTGAAGCATAGAAAACGCTTCGTCACTATTCTAAGCTCTTCAATGACATCTTTAACACCTTTTGATTCGAAAGGAAAAGCCACAATGCAAATATTCCCCCCCGGCAGGTTCCGCTCGGCGTTTGTGGCTCAGCGGGGGCGGCACGACACCTGGCTGAGCAAAATCCCCAGTGGGGATCCCGCTCCGGCCCTGCCAGCGGGGCACGGGCACCTGCAGGCGCTCAGAAAGCGCAGCTGAAGATGAAAGAGGCAGGAGGGTCCCACGGAGTAAGCCCTCTGCCCGCTTCATTCTGTATTCCGTAGCGGGAGAGGCGCGAATGAAAAGGTAGACTCAAAAGAAGCGTTATGTAAGTCCCCTTAATACTTTTTATGAACTGTATTATGGCTTCTTTGGAGCGCTTCAAAGAATAGCGGAAGCAAGATGGCCGGGGAAAGACAAAAATTCATGTTGAATTGCATTACCGAGCAATTACGGCTGCTTGCGTCTTTTAAAGTAAAATTCGTACGTGCTTTGGTTCTCTCGGTCTTTTATTCAGTCTTTCCTCAAGATATTTTACTTTAATTTCAATAAGAAAGATTTGAAGATCGAATCAATTTTAGTCCTTCTTTGTAGTTGGCTGTTTATTATCCCTTTTAAATTTATTCCCAACTTTGCGCGTGCAGTTCTCTTGGAACACCGTAATTGTATCTCGCCTGCTCTCTGGCTACACGGGCTATTGATGCTCGCCCGTGAAACCCAGTGGTCTCCAACTGAACTAATCATAAAATACTATGCAAACATCTCCCTGCATCAAGGATGTGTATTAAGTTACATTCCACACAGACAATGCGAAATAAAAATATTGTAACTCAGAAATGGGTATCTAATACAAACGTTATTAATGTGCCTCCCAAAGACCGCTCGGAGGCAGAGGTGACTGCAGGGGCGGAGGGAGGTGGTTACAGGCTGCCTTCTCCAACATCTGTGTAAATAGTGGAGTGGTGGCCCCTCGAAGTTACAAGGGCTGCAGTTTCAAATATTAAACTACAAAAAAGTCTGCCTGTGACTGTACTATTCAGAGTTGCTCTGGTATCTTTTTTTTTGTTTTGTTTTTTTTTTTTTTTTTTTTTTTTTTTCTTTTTGGCCTCTGGTATTAAGAAAAATAGCAGAAGACCACCAAGGAAGACAGGGGCAGGAAAAGGACATAGGCATAATGAATGCCAAGATTTAATTGACACGGTAGCAGCTCATACTGTCTGTTCTCTTTGTGGAGATGTTATCCTTTGCACGTTGATAGCACTAATCTTCTAAAGAACCACATTGAACTGACTCATAACCCACCCCCCAATTATTTAAAAAATAGTTTCTTCTTTAAAAAAATACCCTTTCCCCCAAAAGCCAAATATCCTGAATATAAAACAGCTAAGCAGAATGTTTAGAATAAGTTTTGATATCAAGGAGAGATAGTTAGCTGTTAAAAATAACCTTAGAAGATGATTGTTGGAAGGATAGATCGGTGGTTTCACATGGGAAACGAGGACACCGAAGACGTAGGTGTCATTCTCTCTCTTCTGATTTTCCTGTTAGACTTCCCTGAAAGACCATTTTCTTCTATTTCACCTATGCCTGATTTTTCCCTCCCCAACTTCAGCTTCCATTTGCAAACAGGTATCAAGGTACCTGTGTAGGAACGGAAATATGAGCCCCTGTAACGATTTATAAATTGGTCCGGAGGGTATTGTTTTAAAGACGTATGGAAGGAAGAGCGGTTGAATAGAGCTGCAGCCCGACACGTATGTCGGAAGGTAAGAATAGGCTGGAAGTCACCAGATCTGAATTTCGGCATTTCCATTTTCTCTTCAGTGGATAGAAATATTGTCACAGGTGAGATCTTATGACCAGTCCAAATACGCAAGTATCAGTAATAAACAAGAAAAACAGAGAAAATTTAAAGCTTTCCACTGGAAGCAGTCACATAAGCTCAACATCAATGACAACATCTGATTATAATTCATCTAGGTAACAGTTCTGCCATAAAAATAGTTTTCAATAAATTTGGGTAGAGTAGGTATAAGACAACGTTAGACTGGATCAGAACTCTTTTATTGTACACTGAAAGTATTGTGATGTTATTTTAGACTTTCCCTTAAATCAGAAGGCTCCGTGGTACTTGGGGAATTTATTTAAGGAAATTGTGAGGTCTCGTAATGACCTAGAGAGATTTTCCCTGGACTCTTAATCATCACTGGGACCGGAGTCTACTGCAGGTGATTTACGTCCATTAATGCCACTTTGGATATTTCCTTCTCCCCTTTCTTGGGCTTTTACATTTTTCTTAAAAGCATATATTTCAGGGCAATCCAGACTTATGTTCCAGTCTAGACTGAAGCTTCTATCTTGCAGTTTCTGTTGGGGGTGGGAGGGAAGGCACACAGGGATGGGAGAGGGAGTGTGGCACAGAATTGTTAACACCGAAGTGGTTAGGTAATTTACCTCGTTAGTGCAGAAGTTGAGTCGGATTTTAGCAATGGGAGGTAGAAGGCGAAAAACCCAGAAAGTTCAGAACCATGCAGATATAACTGATCTATGCGCAGCGTGTGGCTCTTCTTTATAGAACCCCTATAAGTCACATTGATGATGGTCTTGCCTGTGACAGTGTTAATGGCATAGTTTGTGTTGGGGGGAAAAAAAAACCCCAAACCCANAAAAAACAAAACCAAACAAAAAAACCTAAAACCAAACAAAAAACCCCCCACCAAACAAAAAACCAACTACAAAACCCTAAAACCAAAAAAAACTTAATTTTGGGGACTTAATTTTGTGTTTTGCCAAATGAGGAGCAGGGAGTTTAACCGACTATTTCATTTTAAGAACCTACATTTTTTCCAGAAAAAAAAACCCCAATAGTCTTCAATTAAAAAAAAAACCAAAAAACCCCCAAAAAAACCCCTCCAGCCACCTCTTCCTTCTGTAGTGTGGTTTGTCAGAGGGGGCCCACGTGGACCAGTGCAGCCCAGCGAAGGTGTACACGAAGGAGCTTTGAGCAGACACACGGGGTAACCTGAGCGCCTTCTCCTGTGCAGCGATACCCACTCCAGCCCCTGAAACACGTCGCTGAACGCCGCACCGCATACAGCTGCCCTCTTATTTCCTCAGAAAAAAACACAATTTCATCACACCTCATTATAATATTTGAAACAGCTGAGTTCGGAAAGGTACAAAATCACATTTGCAGTGCGAGAATGCCAACGCTGTGTCTGTGTTTGAAGGGTCTGAGCGCCAAACTGGCAGAAGGTCGGTCAGAGTTGCAGCGCAGTGTTTAAGTCCGTATACAGTACAGGTATGGACTTGGTGGTGGAGGTGACTCATTGCTTAGCATTGGGGTCACAACCCTTATTTTGGTTTGCTGGCTCTGACTTCAGTGAAGCAGCTCCTGACTAACCCTGGTATTCTTCAGGTGAAGGTTTTTAGGCAAAGCTCAGCAGGTACCCAGCTCAGCTGTGGCCGTTCAAGGGAGGCAGAGAGGTGAGATGTGAAATGAAATCCCTTCACGTATAGGAAGAAGTTAGTCTAACTGCTAGGCTATTGCATAAAAAACATAGGTGATTTTTTTGCAGGATGCTTCAATTGGAAAGACAGTTGCTGGGGTATGTGCTGGGCTCGGCAGTCTGTGCTGGCACGGTCCAGGACATGGGACAAGAGGCAGGAGTGCCCTTTGCTTTGGCTCCAGACGGGAGTGGAAGCGCGTAAGGGCAAGCTCCGGGTGCTTTACGCAAAAGTATGGGTTAGCCCAGGCTGAAACATTGTGTGGGTGTCAAAATAAAAGAAACAAACCCAAAACCAAAACCAACACAAAAATACAAACAAACAAAGAAAAAAAACCCAAACAACAAACCCACCACAAACCCAGCAGCTGTGGCAGGGGTTGCGTTAAGGGGCTCCTGCGTTGAGCACCGCTGTGGAGCAGTCTATGGACTGAACTGGTGCCCTGAGCTGGACCGGTGCGGGGACCTGGCAGCTGGTTGGTGTTTCCATCTCGGAAGAGGACTGGGGTGAAGAGACAGAAGTGCTGGGCTGCCGTCGGATGCCTCTTCCCAATGGCTTTCTTCTGATGCGTAAGAGGATTTCTTCTTCCTCACTCCTGGAATAGCGGCAGAAGACCAGCGCTGCATGAACTGCCTGCCTTAGGCTGAAGTTGGAGCAGTATTTTTGCAGCTGTGTGCTGCTTTATTGACAAGAAGACGAGCGTATTTTTTATTGTATCAGCATTTACCATTTCCCAACTTTTTAATTGGAAGTTAATGATGTACGGCTCTTCTAGTAACCGAATGAATATCTGAACCGCTGCAAGTTGCTTTAATAATTGTTCAGCTAATCATTTAAATTATCAAAGATCTTTACTTGTGCAAAGTCACATAAACGGTAAAAATTAAAAATTAATCAGCTTGATTTACGTAACTAAAAGCTGCCATCTAATGGATATTTTTCAATAAGAAGACAGCAGTAATTATGCCGAAAAAATATTCGTTCCTGTAGTTTGAACGATTATAGCAATTTCCACCAGGGGATTTCGCAGTCAGGTTCCAGTTCTGGGCAACAGTGATTAATATAATGGTTATTAATGAGAATTCATTTTTGTACATCGAGGGGTGTTTGGGTGTCAGTGTTCCAAAAGCATTGCGGTTAGCATATTAATTATAAAAGATAGCATCGGACTGGTGACTAAGTAACTATATTGATTTTTTTTTTTCCTCGTTTTCTGTGATGTGAAAGGTCAATTAGACTTATAGAAACAATGGAGCCTTTCACAGCAGGAACTATCGTTTCTCTGTGCTGACATCTTTTTAACCGTGTACAAAGTTCATTAAATGTGCAAAGGTAGTAATGTTAAAAGGAAGAAAGTGATTGGGTCAGAGGTCACAAACCGTGGCAAGCTGACAGCCTCTTGGGGATTACGCCACGGGAGCCAAGTAATAGTGAGAATTGCCTTTCAGGTTGCCCACTGGGACCGAGGGGAATGAAGTCGTAAGCAGCTAATACTATTGGGTTAATTAAAAGGAATATTGACAGCAGCTTTGTTTGTCTGGCGCTGAATGGGATGCTGTTAACCAAGCGTTTCATTGGGTTACATAACATTAGCGAGTTTTTGTCTTAAATAACAGATTGCCAAACTGGAACATCCGCGGTGTTCCGGCAAACAGGTATTGAACCAAACACGTCTGACACTTGTACGGTCTTCTGTCTCACCGTCTCCCTCCGTATGGCGTGTTGTCAGATGTAACCCGTTCCAGCCGTTTTCCCTTTCCGCTGAAGTCCGCTCTCCCAGGCGCTGATGTCCAGGCGTCTTCGCAGGAAGGTTACGAGCAGCTAAAGCTCTCCTCTTCCTGAGCTATCGTGGCTCACCAGGCATCACCGGAGCGTCTGCTGTCATTCTGGTCATTTGCTCAAGTGTTTATTCAGCTCTTAACTCTTTTCAGCTACTCTCTCATTTAAAACCATAAGATTCACAGCAAAACGAAAATCCCAATGCTAAGGACAGGAGGTGGTGTAATTTAGGACTTGATATGATTTGTGCTGTTCTAATGTTTGTAGAACAGCTGAGTAACGCATTCATGACCATTCTGGTGAAATTAATAACTTTAACAGCACATCTGTGAAGATTTCAAAATCGAGTGCCATTGCTGCACAAAAATGACAGGTTTTCGTACTATATGTCCAAGAAAACAACCCTACCTTTTTATAAGTTTTCACAGTGTTTTTTTTCTTCAGTGGAATACTGAAAACATTAATTATAAGCTAGATGTGACTAATTTGCTTGTAGTCTCCATCTCAAAACATCAGGGTTTTTACTTTTCCATGCTTAAAAAAAAAAAAAAAGAACTTGATGTGAAGTCTCCACGCAGCCGCAATATGTGCCTGATTGCTTCGAATTTTGTGTGATCGTTCTTTGATTTCAAAACGAGCTGAGAGCTGGCAGTGCAGCGAAGATGTACAGGTAGACTTCAAAGCTGACTTTCTTCTTCCGTTTTCTGCTCTGACACTACTGTCCCTTTGGTTTGTTTTGCTGAAGCCTACGGTAATACATACTTCGTTATCTGACAGTGTTAGCAAAAAATGGAAGCAGAAATATAATTACTCTCTTCTCCTTTCATATCCCGGTTGACAAACGGCGAAGATGAAATCACGCCTTGCGTGTACGAGAGAGGAGCGTTATAGCTGTATTTATACAAGAAAAATGTAGAAGCGTGTACTCTTGTGATATAGCCAGATTGCTATGAAATAATAATTCCTGCCCTTGAAAAACTGTTCCTGTTGCAGACCGGGAGGGGTGCTGGGAATGGTGATGGCTCAAAAGGGACTGTACATCCAAAGATGAGCAGAGCATCCCACCCATGTTTTAAAGGCTGTGCGACTTAATTTAAGAAAAGGACAAACTTGAGGTCTGACAGCCGCCAGCCTTATGACAGACAGAACGCTCCTGCCTTCCTGCGCTGCTTCAATTAAATAGGTATAACAGTGGTAGGCAGCTGTGTTTTGGTAGTTACGCAGTTGTGAGGGTGTGCGCTCTGCACATAGAGCTCAGTTTATCAATGGCAGTCAATTATTTCTTGCAGTGACTCTTCTCCAACACCTTTTTATGGCAATATATGTATTAAATGAAACCCTTCACTTTGGGCTGTAATCATTGTCTTGTGAAATTCCATCCATTCAAAGCATCCTGGGATGCCCCGTGATAGCAGTTTTGTGCTGTACGTTATGTTTGGGAACGAACCTGCTCGTCTTGCAGGAATTGTCCGAGCTCTCTGGAGCTGCTGCGGCTGATTGTGCAACAGCCCCGTGAGACACGGAAACGCTGCTCCCCAGCCTGGCACGCGGGGACCCGGGGCAGAGTCCTGCCCAGTGCCGCACAGCGGCGTAGTACAATAGACGCCTCCAGGCAGGGCTCTCGTATCCCACCTCAGTATCCCAACTGCAAATGTCTCTGCTCTTTTCTAAGGGCTGGGTGCTGCCTTGGTGGAGGTAGGGTCCTACAAGCAATAAAAATTCCCGCTTCTATAAAAGCCAGGCGGTAATTGCTCAGTGGAAACCTCAGCAGACATGAAGAAGGCGAGGGAGGTCAGGGCGAGGGGGGGATTCTGCCTCTCCACTCTCGTGAGACCCCACCTGGAGTACTGCCTCCAGCTCTGGAGTCCCCAACAGAAGAAGGACATGGACCTGCTGGAGCGTGTCCAGAGGAGGGCCACGAGGATGATCCGAGGACTGGAGCACCTCTCCTATGAGGAGAGGCTGAAAGAGTTGGGGCTGTTCAGCCTGGAGAAGAGAAGGCTCCAGGGAGATCTTCTTGCGGCCTTCCAGTACCTAAAGGGGCTCCAGGAGAGCTGGGGAGGGACTTTTCACTGGGGCATGGAGTGATAGGACGAGGGGGAATGGCTTCAAACTGGAAGAGGGCAGGTTTAGATTGAACATGAGGAAGAAGTTTTTCCCTGTGAGGGTGGTGAGGCACTGTCCCAGGTTGCCCAGAGAGGTTGTTGAGGCCCCATCCCTGGAGGTGTTCAAGGCCAGGCTGGACGTGGCCTTGGGCAGCCTGGTCTGGTGGGAGGTGTCCCTGCCTATGGCAGGGGGGTTGGAACTCAATGGTCTTCAAGGTCCCTTCCAACCTAAGCCATTCTGTGATTCTATGATTCTATGAGATGGAAGAGCAGCTTCTGTTGGCCTCTGAGGAGTCTCTGAAGTAGAGCAATATATCAGTGGCGGAGCGCTGTGCTCCAGCGAGAAGACACCGTCACGCTTGTGTTCACATCTTTCACAGTTCTCATCCGCAAGTGATAACTTTTGACACCGCTCCCTGCGTGCGAAGGGTACTGATGGGCAGAGCAATAGGCGGTTACTGTCCTCGTCCTGTAAGGCCGGCACCGCCGGCGCCTGCGACCCTTCTAATGAAATAGCTCCGTGGGTTTGCGCTCCGTGCGTGATCGAGTTGGAAGGCAGGTGAGCGGGTCGTGTCTGGTGCCCGAGCGCGAGCCCTCGTCATTAGCGTGCCCGTTATCCCGTGTTGTGCAGCACAGCTGCAGGGGTGCAATCTTGCCTCCGGCTGTCCCTGGTGTTTGTGGTTGCTGATTAGTTGCTGCCACTGGCTCTTCCCGACAAATTCCACGCGTGGAGGCGAAGGCTGCAGCAGCCTGATGTCCCGATGCATTGGGGGCGCGCAACCGGGACCTTTATTTGTATAAGCACTAGTTTGTATGTTTTCCATAGCTACTTTTAAAAGTTCCATGTCTGACTTTTTGACTGAGATTTACGTACAGAAGCAGCGTTGCCCAAACTGCACCTGAAGCGTGGGTTATACTTCAAAGCCGCTGCTGCTCACAAAGTGGGCTTTTGTCTCTACAGCGGTTTCACACCTGAATATCAAGTTGGCTGGAAAAGCAATGGGGTGCAAAGGATTATAGAACTAATCAGATTAATTCATCTCCCTTTGTACCGATCACAAACGAAGTATATTCTCATAGTGGCAAGTTTTTATTCTGAAGCGATCAAAAGGTTTTGCCCTAATGCATGTTAATTCACCAAAAAAAAAAAGAAGAATAAAACAGCGTGGACCTGTGAGCTCAGTCGAGCGCAGACCACCGTACACGAGCACCACGCGTGTTCCCGAGGGATTGGCGTGAGCCAGCTCCGAACCGCACGCTGTAACTGCCCGGCGGATGTCCCGGTGTGCCAGCACACCACTGTGGCTCTCAGACGAGCGCTGGCTCGCGCGTCGCCCTCCCGAGCCACGCATGTCCCCGTGGCGGCTCTGCGGCCAACTGCCGAAATAGCTCATGTTCAGCTGAGTCTGAGAACCGCCCAATGTCCGCCGGGGAGACCACTTTGGCACCCGGTGGCAGCTGCCTTTCAGGCGCTCCGTAGAGGTATAGCCTTCAGCGAGTGCGTTGGTTTCGTGAGGGGGTGTGGAGCTCTTCTGCGCTGTCCACTCTTCTCTGTCGTGTGTCTGAAGCTCCTCGTGGACAGAACCTTTTATTCCTTTTATTCCCTGCACGGACTGTTTGATCATGTAAGCTGAAGGCATCGCTTAATTTTTCTGGAGATTCTCTGCTCCAAATCTCAAAGTTTTTGTGGCTTTTTTTTTTTTCTTATTTTAAGGAGTATTTTTGGAGAAACTCTCTCTTAAATAGATACCTCTGTTACTAAGGTTACAGCTCAGCTGTAAGGTGCAAAAGTTAGACAAAAAAATCTTCTTTTTCAGATGCGATTGCTTCTCCATGCACCTTTCTGTTGTCCTTCAGCTGATGTCACAGTTTCTCCACCTACAACTGCCTTATTTCAATATTATACAAGAAATGAAGAAATTAGGCAAACCAACTTCCCGCTCTATTATGGTGTTATGAGCTTGAGGAGGAATGAATTCACTTGGGAGGAATGTGACATCCCAACAGATGTCCGACTGGCTGTTGCTCTTTCATTCAAAGATAACGGTGTGAGAAGAATAGGGAAACTTTAGTAAATATTCTTTCTTCAAACTTCTGTTTTAGGGAGGCCGCCTTAGTGCAGAATGTCACTTCATCACGTCCACAGACTTTCTTATTTTAACTGTGGAAATTGATAAGGTTAAAGCGTGTGATTGCAGCTGGTTTTGTTTGTGGTGGTCCCAGGCCTCTTCACCGTCTTCGTAAAGACGTTTGGTGCCAACTTGTCACTTGGTAGTCAGTTATACCCCGTGGGTTGTACTCATCTTGAGCCAGATCCTCAGGTTTGTCTTGGTTTCTAAACTGTTCAACAGAATATGGACCAAAGCGTGTTGGTTTTTTTGAAAAGCAAACTGGGTCTGGTTATCATCACGCTCCAGGGAAAAAACCCGTTGTGGTATTCGTGTATGTTGCGACTGTCCTTTTTTCTATTCAATTTAAAAAATAGTCATGAACGTATGCAACAGTGAAACAAAGTCCTATTCTCTGTAGGCTGAGAGCAAATGACCTGCTGGGTGTCTATTTTTAGGTTTACTCTACTAGTTTATAGCACTGTTTGTGAAAACAGAGTGGTGAAAGTTGCGAACTCCAACAGTAGAAAAGTGCACTCAGTGGTAACCAAAAATTGACAAAAGCATACGTCTTCCCCTTGCTCACCTTTACGAAAAATAATAGCAGATAATAGAGATTTTGAGATTCTGGCATTTTAAAATGCCCCATCTAAAACCTAAAAAAGCTAAAATTCACGTTTTTGTTTTTCTTTAAATCTGAAAATCAAACCGCCTTGAATTACTTCCAGATAGTTAGACCTGCATACCAGTACGAACTACCAGGCCGTTGCCCTGGACTCATTACCCTGACTCTGATCAAGGCTGGTATTTAAAAGAAACGGCTGAGTTATGGAGCAAACTGTCCGCAGGGACAGTTTTTCTCTAACCCTCATTATTTGGAGTTGGCTTATATTCCACAGCATGATGTTAAGCAACTCGGATACATCATCAGTGGTGGGAACATCTCCGTTCTGAAAAGCAAACCGTTGAGGCGTATTTTTCAAAACTTGTTATAAATCAACGTACGTTTAAATGGAAAACCCGGGAAATTCTGGGACAAGTTTCTTTC
Organism: Anarhynchus alexandrinus; assembly: GCA_008711295.1. Classification (NCBI taxonomy): domain Eukaryota; kingdom Metazoa; phylum Chordata; class Aves; order Charadriiformes; family Charadriidae; genus Anarhynchus; species Anarhynchus alexandrinus. The sequence continues at coordinate 1,041,310 of VUYV01000189.1, read as the reverse complement.
AAATGTATGTAGTACTGCAGCATAACAATCCTACAGGAAACAAACTTACTCTTATTAAAGTCAGGCTTCATCTAATAGCTTCCACATACTTCAGTGTGGAAAAAAGTTATATACAAATGTCCTCAGTCTTTTGGAAAGGCTGTGACCTGCATGATATTTAAAAGTCCACAGGAGTATATAGGAATGAACACAGCAGTTGTTCCTTCATAGTATGTTATTACAAAGAGAACTGGGGGTCAAATTGCACAAATGATAAATGGAAGGTGCTTGAAATGAGTTGGTTCTTTTTTGAACATTATACATTGACCTTGGCAGTTTTGACAATTACATCCATCATTTCTAAGAATCCATTCCAGAACACCCGTCTGTTCTCTAATGTGGCCAAGTAAACAGGATTTGTGAATATACGAATCGGAGATTGATCTCCTGTGCCTATACACTGATTAACAGTTGGTTTCTTGGTGCAACTTTTTCATTCCGTGAATTATGCGAAGATCATAATTCACCACGGCACACCTGTAGACAAGCACGGTGGAATGCTTTAATCTTCACTCACAAGGTCTCGGTAGGATCAATAGTTGGCTTCTGAGTTTGATAAGCAAAATGGAATAAAACCATTAGAAAGCACACTGTACACAGCAAAAATGATGTTTCGCTGCCTTAGCGTTCCCCCTAGCAACAGAACTGGCTGAAGACAAAGATGGGACAAAGCAGGGCGGAAAAAACTTAGCTGCCCTGGAACGTCAACATGGCCAGGCCCTCAAAAAGTGAAAATAAGCATTTCTGCTTGGAATTTACAGCTTATCCGTCTCGGAGCGACCATGCGAACAGGCCTTGCAATCCTAAGACAGGTAACAAAGCAATGTTTGATGGGGAGCTATTCTTGAGTAATACCTCTTTCTCCATCAGAACAATTGTGTTAATTTGAAAAGTGCTAAACTGAATTGAAGCTGGTCCGCGAATTAATAGTACGACAATACACACAGATTACCTGTGCGCACGTGCTGTACGCCTTCCAGTGTGCTTCTGCACATTCGTTAACAAAACCCATGGAAAGCAGCGCAAGCCCTCGCTGAAGAGGTGAGGGCTGAGACGACCGAAAACTTGCTCAGAGTATGAATGGATGCAAATTGCACATTGAGGCTGCAGTCCCAGAGTGACGGCACCCAGAGCTCTGTCACCTTGGAAGGGATCCAGGTAGAGACCATCCAAGCGTAATTCCGTAATAATGGCAAAATCCGGCTTCGTGAAATTAATGTAAGGGCATCTGCTGTGGAGGCAACTCCATAAAGTAGAACTTTGTCACTTTTGGTTCTCCTCAGAAGACATAGCGAAAGTGAGACGAAGGAGAGCTCTACGAGATCAGTAGGTGGCTAGTGTGAAAGGGTGCAGGCTTCGTGGACATGGGCTTAGCACAAGAGGTGGACACAGGAAAATATAATATTCCATCTCTTTAGCTGTGATAAAAATATTTAATAACTTCTGTACTCTTTGACAAGTAATTGCACAACATTTTTTTTTTTGTATGGAATTAATTTGAATTGGAATATATTAGGAAGATGAGAGACTCTTGACTCTGCAAAAACTCACTCATTCTTAACTTTACCTACTGTTCCTTCACACTGATTTTTGGTAGGACTACTTACACTTATGTAAAGCACATTAATGAGTCTGTGAAGGAACCAGACTAAAAAAGCCTACTAAAAATGGTCTGATTTGGGATACAGACTGTAGAAAGTAGGTATGTGAAGGACTGTAATGTCAGTAAAGCACCTTTTGCCCACTGACATCTTGTGTTGATCCAGGTTATCTGTAGATGTACATTACGTTTGAAAATGAAAAACTTTTTTTTTTTTTTAAGCGAAGCATTATTTTTATTTAGGAGACGGAAGGTGCATTTAAAAAAGGGCATTTAACACAAATGAGAAGTTCATAAACACTTTAAGGAGTCACTCTCACATGAAACTTAGACTCAAGTTGAATAAATTAAAGGATGCACAGTCTCGCCCGAACTAAAGTCCATTCTGAGATTTCTCTTCCACAGTCACGGAATGAACGCGGAACTCCATGAGGTCTTGGAGCTGAGCATCTGCTGGGAGGGACTCATTATGAACTCCTCTTATCTCAGTTTCAGTGAGAGGTGGTGCCAGCCTCCATTTTTCCTTTTTTTCCCCCCTGTTCTTTTTCATGTGCTGTGAGAACGTCACACCTCACTAAAGAATGTGATATTTCAAATCGAGTCACCTTTTAGCCCGTGCGATCTCCTTAATAGAGACATCCCGTTCCTTTGCCTGCAATTTCGACTGGCAATACAGATGCTGCTTTTGACACAGGTTCTTCTGGTTTTGGCTCCCACTCCACCCTTGCGTATTCTGACGCTCTTCTATTTCCACAGTGGTATCATGTGCCTTTAAAAAAAAACCTGCACAAAATCCTTCCACCATGACTAGGGCTGTCATTAATTTCACATATTACGTTATAGGAAATGACAATCTACTGCATTTACGGTCAATGTCAGTGTGGTAAATGTCTCTTTGTAACCCGGTAACCCTAACTGCCCGTCAGTTTGGTGTTATAATATACCGTTACGAGGGAAAGGTCGAATTCAGTTACGCTGCAGTGAAGGCTGCACTATATTGCTGGTTTTTCACAGTTTGCTTTAAAGCACTGCCATTCATTTAACTCCTTATTAAGACTTCAGATGTCGGCATGTCTGGCTCAAGTTTGCCGAGAGAAACATTATATTCTAGAGTGATTGTTATTTCAAATGGTACTGTAGAATGAACTTGTAATCCATGGGGTTTTCCATAGTTTTCCAGAATTATGTTTCTGTACAGTGGGTAGCCTTTTCCTTTGCCCTAAAATGTCTCATCTCCCGCCCCAATTATGTGATGTCACACCCTATTGATTTAAATGAGGATTCACAGCGTCTGCACTTACCAGTTTTTTTTTTTATTACGTCTTATATATAAACAGTTTCTCTCCAGTGGTATGTCTGACATTTGGTCTATGTAGCCTCAAGAGTTACCAGTGGATGCATGAAAATGTATTCTTTTATTGCACGCGTTCTACAATGAGATGTTGAGCCATCATGCTCTCCTCTTACTCCTCTCTTGGGAAGCAACTGGTGACGGCTCAGGTTTTGAGCGTTCCGACGTTGCTGCCTATGGGTAAACCAGCTCGTGTGGTGTGTCCCTGCGATTCGCAGGACGCGGGCGGTGAGTCGCAGTGTTCCGTGTGACTTTGTATTATCAGCAAAGCTTTTAGTTATATATCGCTTTGAGGGAACTTGAGGGAGGAGGCATGCAAGGAGAGTGGCTTTCTACGTAAAATTCTGTCCTGTCTCTAGCTCTTGAGGAATACTATGAGAAAAGTATAAAAATTTGTATAAAAATTTAAGGGTGTTTTTTTTTTTGAGTGGGTGGGGAAGGGGTTGGAGTAAAGATTACGATCAGCAAACTGCTCTTCTCTTAGAGGAGAAGGCTCCCTCCCATAACGTCTAATCAGGTAGAGCTCTTCTGTTGTGTGTCGTGACCCAGGATTTTTCATTTTCATATTGGGAAAACGTGGTTCCCAACTTCTTTGCCTGCTGCAGAGTTTCAAAACAAAACCACTGATGTATACACTCGGAGGACTGAAGTTTGTTGCTTTGGCTCTTGAGTATATCGGGAATCCATACAGCGTTTATAGTTTACTAAAGCTTAACAGCAAAGTGAGTAGGACCGTACACAGACCAAACAGGAACATCTCACTGGTAGTCCCGCGTGCTGCCGGGGCAACTCTGTCACTCACGGGGGCGGAAAGTTACCATCAGCAGCGTTCCTCCCCTCCTCCTCCTCTGGCACCGAACGAACTATAAAAAACCCAAAATGATTACGTGACAAAGAATTAAATAGATCGCAGCAGGTGGTTTCACAGGTGCCTCCTTAATTCCTGTTGACACCGTCTGTAGCTCAGTGACGGGGAAGGGTGGAGATTCCCCGACTGCTGGCCAGAATTAGGGTAGGGTGAGGGGAGTCAGATTAATGGCTCTAGCTCAAGCCATGAGCCTATTACAGGGGATTATTATTATTAGTGGAATTAGACATGCTGGAACAGCCCACAGGTCCATCCAGCCGAGTATTCTGCGACTGGAAGGGGCGTGCGCTGACACGTGGAAGGAAGAGTCGCGGTGTTCCCTCGCACCCCTCTTGAGAAAGGCAAAATCATAGAATCATAGAATCATAGAATTAGTGAGGTTGGAAGGGACCTTTAAGATCATCAAGTCCAACCGTTAACCTACCCTGAAGGGAGAAAAAACAAAAAAAAACCACAAAAAAATACCCACAACACCCAACAAAAAACACCCCAAAACAAACCACCACCCACCCACTTCTAAACCATGTCCCTAAGCACCTCATCTACCCTTTTCTTAAACACCTCCAGGGATGGTGAATCCACCACCTCTCTGGGCAGCCTATTCCAATGTTTAATAACCCTTTCAGTGAAAAAATACTTCCTAATATCC
>VUYV01000189.1:1021854-1036688 GCA_008711295.1 Anarhynchus alexandrinus | reverse complement strand
GGTGATAAGGTCTCCCCTCAGCCTCTCTTGAGAAAGGCAAAATGGTCAAATTTGTGTTGTCTCTCTCTTGCTGGGACAGCTAGAGGGATTGCTTCAGCAATCTGCTTACGGTCGGCTAACGCAAGCGCAAAAAAGTTGGAGTTGAGACGAGCTTAGTGTGGCTGCTGCCATTGGCCGGGGGCGAGCTCCTCTCCAACCCACCGGCAGCGCTGCCCAATTCGGACCATAAGGCTCCCGGTTGGGAGCATCAGATGTCAGTGCGTGAAGGACGCGCGTGGAGACCTCCTACCAGATGGGGTGCTTCGCTAATCGCTTAAATCTGCTTTAGCTGATCTTTTCCTAGCGTGGATGGAAACCAGATTTTGGAGTTCGTTTGAGCGGGATGGGAATATCTTGCAGCAGAATGCTTCCCTTTAGATCGCACTGCTGAAACAGGAGGGATACAAAAATTAATTTCTCAATTCGAGGCAAACGTATGCGTTTAATATAAGTGTCTGTGTCTTTCTGTGAGGATTGTTTTCATCCATGTCTGCCTAGTTAGTGATAACCAGTTAAAAGTTTATTGCGGTCAGGTGTAAACATCTCTCACCTTTGTGTGTTAATTGCCGGTAGTGATGGCTTCCCGGAACATTGACCAGTCTGCTGAAAGACTGCAATGACCATCCTTGCAGATGACACCAAAGTCATACGTGATAGGCAGGGCAGCTCCCTTCATTCTGGACGTGTCAACCCTCAGCGGCCTAATGAAAGCAAGAGGAGAATAGCTCCCATCAGAATAACGGAAGAGTCACAATAACATCCAAAAGAAATAATGAAAAAAAAGTGTACAAAAGTGTATAACCACAGCTAAGGAAGAATTCAGGGGAGTAAAAGAAAGAGCTGTGAAGAGCAGCCCCAAAAAGCTCAATTGCAACGAACTTCAAGTACAAAGGGGTGGGAAAACGTGAGCTACCTGTCCCTGGCTGAGGGAGAATCCAATGAGCCACTCCTGCTGTGAAAAAGGAGTTTAAACCCGTTGGTGGTGCTGGTTGAGGAGCGGTGAAGGCCTGGTTTGTTCTCTGTGGTGACCTGCAGCCGCCGCGCCGCCCGTGCCCCGCGCTCTGCGCAAGAGCCTGCGCACGGCCGGATGGGGTTCGGATGGCGGTGGGGTTCGGATGAGGTGCGGCACGGCTGAGTCCCCCCAGAGGCACAGATGGGCTCCAGGGACCTCCCATGGTTCGGTGACTGCTAGGGTACTGCCTAGGGAAACGGGGCGAAGTCATCCTTCCCCCCTCTGTGTGCCCGCCCTGTACCGTGCATGTGAAAAGCACGGAGAAAATGCCCCAAAAGACACCTTAAAGGATGTTCTGAGACTGAATTTTAAGTATAATCTGTCCGTCTTAATCTCTAGATCTGAGTGCTTATGCCTCGTCACAAAGACAAAGCTTTGCCTAGATCCTAATTTATGCAAATAATGGAAATGTGCTTATGACATGTAAGCAGTCTGTTTTAAAGGGATTGCGCTTTGTTGAACAACGTAGTCTTGATTCAGGCAGAAAAGAAACTTAGTAATGGGAATAAGCACTGCGCACATTAATCCTTTCTGCATAAATTATGCCATGCATGGATACAATTCAGGTCAAAAGCGGAAAAAAGATGTTTTCTTATAATTCAGCTGATTATAAATGACCCGCTTATACTGTTGCATTTTGTAATGAATGAAGGCACCTATTTTCCTCTTGCAACCAGTGGTCTCTCCTTTCAAAATGCTTTGAATTTTTTCCCTATGCTTAATTATTAAGGGCAAATTACTCTGCTTGGGTTTCCCGGTTGTGTATTGCACGTTGTGAGGAAATGGGCTAAGGAGGAAGAGTGAACGCTAGTATAATAATATTCTTAGTGTTTTTCTGCTTTGTTGGTCACACTTTTTGTCTCCTTCAAGAGAGTATCTAAGTAGTTATTAATGTGTAGCTGTCTCTCTTACTGATTACAAACGTTTAGTTTGTTCCCTAGTAATTGGGAGTTGGGTTTGCAGACGAAGCTGGAAAAGTTTTAAATATAGGGAATGATCTTTAAAAAAAAAAAAAAAAGTTTTCAATAGAGGTGTCTTGGCCTTCTTGCCTTTATCTAACACTGGTAATTTAGTTAAAATCGCGTCTGTGCTGAAGTAATTGTATATACAGGACTGAATTACCAGAGTAGTATTAGATCAATTCCTTGGTACTATTAGCTGAGTATCTTTGGCATTAAGCTCAATATGGATCACCAGTTTCATCATTTGGTGTCAGAGACTGAGTGTCGTGTTGGCAGTTACCATCTGGGTGGTGTGGGAACCGCGTAAGTACAGACGAGCTCCGCCTCCTCCGTGTGAGCTGCAGCCCCAGCACTGTCAATGGACCCGGCGCACAACAGAATCGTAGCATCATAGACTGGTTTAGGTTGGAAGGGACCTTGAAGATCATCGAGTTCCAACCCCCCTGCCATAGGCAGGGACACAGGACACAGGAAGTGCTGTGCTTTTTTGTTTTACTTAGTATATATATCTGATTTAAGGATTTATTTCCAACTACATAGCGCATCTGGAGCCTAAGAGTATATGTGAAGCAAAGAAAGCGATGACTGCTTTGCCATACAAAGATTTTTCAACAAGCTGTAGATTTAAACTTTAAATGCCAACTTTCAGAAATGGCCTAGCAATTGTTGGTAGATAATGGCACAAGACACAAAAACGCATGGAAAGCTACTTTAGATAGATTTAGATGGTGATATTTAATCCCTTCAGCCTAAAACAGTGTTTTGCTCTCAACCTGCACATGCTGCAGAAATTCTTGTCAAGGGTTCGCTCCTCAGCTGCGGCAAGTTTGCATCGCTTACCTAAGCTCGATGATGACATGAAATTAATAATTTAGTCGGAAACTACTGTTGTAACAGTACGTGCATGACTCGCGGAAACAAATTCCGAGCAGGTTTCCTCTTTCACTGAAGCAGGCAGTTACCATGGTGATGGGAAGTGTGCAAGAGCGAGAAGAGACAGAACAATGCATGACATCAAAGTGCTCCCCTTCCCACCAAAAATGTCACTGTTCCCCATTCCCCAGCACTCCCTACGCATCAAAGAGTATATGCCAGGACACCAGAGGAGTCCTCAAAAAGCTTTTGCACGAGCAGAGAGAATGGCCCGATCTTCTATTAAGCCAAGTCTTGCCGTCCTCCATGTGCCTTCTAAACCTTCCAGTGCCTTGGAAAGTCTTCTGCCAAAACTAACTACCCTTATTCAGAAATCAGAGTTACTGTAACCTGTTTCTCACTGCATTTCAATTTTAAATTGCTCAGAACAATAGAATGATTAATATAAAGATCACAAAGCACGTACCAAAAGGAAGCAATCTAGTCTTTGTTTTGGAACTTTATCCTTCCAGCTCTGATTTAAACATTAGTCAAAGCACAGAGGTAATGATAAAACTACGAAGAAATAATTCTTGATCTCAAAAGTATATATTGTAGCATAAGATTGAAGACCTACTTCTGTCCCGATTCTCACCTACAATGACGTCAAAGAGGAAGCAACGTGATGCGAGTCAGGGTAGAGATTGCCCCGAGAGAGAAGCTTTGGACACAGAGAGGAGGCCTGGAGCCTTGCAACAGAGAAAGAAACGCCTGCGGACAACCGTGGCTCCCCGTAGGCAGCGGTAGGCACGGAATTTCCTTCAAATGTAGAAAATAAGCAGCGAGCTCTTGGAGCGGTGGTGTGAGGGTACAGTTGTCGTGCTCTCTTCCACTTTGATTCCTACCAGCAGCGGGAACAGATGGCGCATTACACCTCCTCCCCAAAATGAACCATCATCTCCGCTCCCACCCACCAATCCCAGCCCTGCGACGGAGGCAGGGACCTTGGAACAGAGCTCCTTCATGCTGCTTTTGTGTTGGTTTATTTCCACTGAAATGATTTGCATAACACTAATGGAAAAAGGCTAGTAAACAATCATGTTGTCTTTAGGAGAGGGGAGAAGGAGTCTCGAGGGAAGTATGGGAGGGCTTACCGAAGACGCATCCAATTCTAGAAGCCGAGCTAGTCAAGAAGGTTCGGTTCAAAACTGCCATGAAGTCTTGCTGTACTAGGTATCACCAAATAAGCTACCTAGGGGAAAGCGCGTCTTTAAAAATCAAGCAATTTCTCTTGAGGATGCTGTGTTTTATGACATGAGTACTAGAAAACCAAAGAAGTGAAAACCATCCACCAAACCCCTCCGTATAAAAGTATCTCTCAGACTTTGGTGGAAATATTGCATTAAATAGAAGTGCACTCCTTTCAGCCTGGTGAAATTATCCTGACCACAGCCTCGTCGGCTAGGCCAGCGGTCCACTGAATCAAAGCCCACTGAACTCAATGTGAATATCCTGAAACTTCCATTTAACTGTGCAGTGAACACCTAGACTTGAATTTAAACATACATATTGTACACGTAATGCAGCATTTGGGCAAAGCAAAAATGCTTTTGGAAGAATATCTTTCCTGTTCTGTGATGCCTAAAAGAGTTAGAATTTATTATTTCAAAAGCCTTTATTGCCCAGAACCTTTTTTTTAAGGAGACTTCAAGGAGATTCTCATAGTTATTGCCCTTTCCTTTTGCATAAGTTTGTCGGTGTTTTCTGGTCAACTTGTTTTCTGTATCTCTGTTCTGGCACGTGTTTGTGTGACACCAGGTCACAAGAAATGCAATAGCAGATGGTTAATAGGGCAACATTATACAAAATGCCTGAAAAATAATTAGCAAGTTGGTTTTTTGGTTTTTCTTTTTTTTTTTTTTTTTTATACTTTATACAGCTGCAAAGTGTAAATAAACATCAGAGAAACACTTGCCCCGCGTATGACAATGAGGCACAGATTAGCAACCGGCTACTTGTCAAGAAGAAAGCAAACTAATCATCCTCTTTGTTATTGCTTTCGCATTGTTTTGTTCAGTGAAGCTGGCTCAGATGGATGCAAGGGGTATCTGTGCTGTAGGATTTGGGGTTGTACGATGGGTGTAGAGCACCCTCTGCTTTCTTTTGATCAAATAATGCTCCTGGGCTTGAGGAGAAGGGTGTGTAGGGGGAACATCGGTGCTGTTTTCCTGCAGGTTTTTGTACTGAAATCAGAAGAAAGAATTTGTCTATAGGGTTCATTAACTGTTGGCCTCTGCTGGCAGTAACCCATGTTATATAGGCCACCATTGTGACATCCTCAAAAGAACTCCCCGAAGGAGGCAAAGTCTAGAAGGAGAATATCTACTCTGAAGTTTCCCACCTTCCCTGAACTGTATCTGCAGAGCCACCCCAGGAGGGGAGAATGTGGCTTTGAAAAATAACACCTTTGTTATTCCAAGTGTTAGAGATGAAGCAGAGTTTTCACATGGCCCCAAGGTTTTTGCACCCTTCACCAAACACAGATGGAAACTGGACTCTTTGAACTGCTTTGAAAATCTGTTACCATGCGTTGCTGTGGGGCCTGTGAAGCAGCCATTGCGAACTTCTGTCTGCCTGCAATTTTTATGGCCATGTGATGACAAGGGATTAAATAGCTTCATTTTGGAGGCAGACAGCTTTTAAATGTAAAAATGAAAAACAAAATAAAACAAAAAGCCCAATAATTCCTTGCTTAAGGCAAAACCTTAATAGATGCTGAGGTAACATTTCGATGAATGAGGTGGATTCGAAAGTAAAAATACAATTTTAAATTCTAAACTGCTTGCATCTTAGGCAATAGTTGCAAAACCTTCATCGCATTATGATCTTAGTATGTCGGAATCCAGAAAATATAGATTATCCCTTGTTCCCCAATATAGGATCTATTGGAATTACAGTATATGATACCACGACTGTTCCTCATAGTGTTTTCTATTCAGTGCCTGTAATTTACACGGAATTATTATAGACGTGCTGGAAAAAATTACCAATTTATTCATATAATGAAATCTTCTTTGGCGCATCTGAATTAACTGTGCAGCTGATGGCAAATAACATAGAGCATTCTATAAGAAAACATATTCTTTAAAATTTGTATTGCATCTTATTCTTTCAGACTATCAGAAATGTGTACTTATTACAACTGCTCTTGGCTTATTAAAAAAGCAACAGCCTTTTTTCCACCATTACTTTATATATTGAATTTAACAAGCAATAGATTGTATTGTACTTCCATCTCTTTCTTTATTCTAGAAGTACTTAGTTTGTTAGCAAATAAGAAAGATTTTTTGTTTTAATAGATAAAAAGTAATCATTCAGATTTTGTTTTTCTAGTTCTTTCGGTAGGGCTGATTGCAGATGCCAGAATCGGGTGTGCCATGCCAATATGGGCCAATATAGGCACCTAATAACCTGCGCTGCACTCGGCTGTGTTCTCATCCATGATAGATATAAAGCTCATGTGCATCAGCTTTTCTCGTGGAACAAATTCAGAGGAGACAACGGGAGACCTTTTCTGCCGTCTCTGTCCCTGCTGCCGGGGTGGAGGGTCTGCGCGGGGTGGGGGGTGCCGGAGCCCCCAGGGCTGTGCCGCCGCCTCCTTCGGGCGGGAGCTTCCGTAAAGTCTCTTGACTCCAGACCATAGAATCATAGAATGGTTTAGGTTGGAAAGGACCTTGAAGATCATCGATCCTTGCCTTTTCCTCTCAATAAGGTGTGATGATCAGCTTTTGCTCGGCTGACATCCTCTTCAGAAGCTGATTCAATGACCTGATCTTCTCTCTGGCTGGTGAAAACTGGGATGGACTGTGTTGGCAGAGTGTTTTGCTGTAAGAGCTTCAAACACTGCAAGGTTTCTTTGTTAGATGAGTGTTTGGAGGTGGAGCAGCTGATAGTACTCTGTTATCAGAAAAATTAATCTTTTATTTCTACCATGCAAGTATCTCTTACAGTGATTAATTTTTCTTGGAGCCCTTTGTGGTTTTGTGCCCTGGAATACACTGGCAGTTTGAGAAAGCCTTGGCTAAAATTTCTGGAGGCTTGAATCAGATTTGCTCTGGAAATTCTGCTGCTCCTCGTGTCACTTCAGCAGCTCAGGCCCTCTCAAATGTTGATTTTTACTCCAAAGTGCCTTATCGTGTAAAATATGGTTTAGACAACTGCAAACTATCATAGAATCATAGACTGGTTTAGGTTGGAAGGGACCTTGAAGACCATCGAGTTCCAACCCCCCTGCCATAGGCAGGGACACCTCCCACCAGCCCAGGTTGCCCAAGGCCACCTCCAGCCTGGCCTTGAACACCTCCAGGGATGGGGCCTCAACAACCTCTCTGGGCAACCTGGGACAGTGCCTCACCACCCTCAAAGGGAAAAACTTCTTCCTAATGTTCAATCTAAACCTGCCCTCTTCCAGTTTGAAGCCATTCCCCCTCGTCCTATCACTCCATGCCCCAGTCAAAAGTCCCTCCCCAGCTCTCCTGGAGCCCCTTTAGGGACTGGAAGGCCGCAAGAAGATCTCCCCGGAGCCTTCTCTTCTCCAGGCTGAACAGCCCCAACTCTTTCAGCCTCTCCTCATAGGAGAGGTGCTCCAGCCCTCGGATCATCCTCGTGGCTCTCCTCTGGACACGCTCCAGCAGGTCTTATTTAACTATAAATTAGTTAAAAGCCATGAATAAATATTTCAGTCTGTCAGCCGTTAGGAGCTGCTGTGGTGACTTTGGAGGAGGTAGAGGTGTCTGCCTGGAGCGTGACCTGCCCAGAAGGAGGGAGTGAGTACTGGCCTGCAGATTCTCTGCGCGTTCCTCATCCCAAAGATGACGAAGGGCTTTCGCTTCTCTCCACCAAAGGTTTCCTTTCCCCGGGAACTGCTACTAAGGGTTAACAGTGTGAGAAGGCAGTTTGGGTCTACCGCCTTTCTGGGTGGTATCGTTTATTTGGAAATGAAGTGGTAGTAAGGCCAAGTGCTGGAAGGCACGTGGGGATGTAACGCAGCCTCCAAGACCCGATGTTGGTGTGGCAGTCCTGTGGGTAATTCCCAGCTCGGCGCTGAAGTGGCAGAATGAACCTACTACCACGGCAAAGCGGTCGCGTTCGCCACAGCTTTCCTCTGCGCAACTTAAACACGCGCGTGTTTAGGACAAAAGAAGTGTTTTACATGTACTTCCATCATAGGGAACGTCACTCATGAAAGGAAATTTTATTCCAGCTCCAGGAACCTCGGTGCCATAGTTGCAGTTTACATCGAAAACTCAGCTTACAACAGACGTTGTGTGCTGTGTGTTAGAATTTTCCCTTTGGCACTAATTTTTCTGCTTTGTTTGAAGGATACCATGCAAAAGGCAGTTCAGGCACGAACAGGGTCTTCCACCTTATCCTGTTCACGTTAATACGAGTGCAAAGTGCGTGTGCGTGGTGTGTATAGCGTAAGGATAGCTTCAATAATGACTAAAGAAAACAGTGACAGAAATTTTTTTGCCGTGTGAGAGTGTCCTCTTTCCCTCGCGGATGAAGGTGGGGGCGTTTTAACATGCAAGGGGGACAGTCAGCAGCGTGAGGTGTGGAGGCGCAGGGTCGGCGTGAGCAGTGATCAGCTGGTAACCAATCCGTAGTACTTGCTCGACACTCATCTCGCTGACGTTTCTTTATCCGCTAATTGAAATATTTCTTCTAATTCAGCGAGTTCTGAACTTCAGCAGAAGTCATTTTAACTCTGAGGAAAGCTCAAGAATGCTTTAATGTTTGATCACAAATTTAAGCTAACACTGGAACATAAGGGGCTGTATTCTCTTTATTAGGGGTCCTCCTGTTATAAAGGGATACACTTTTTCTGCGTTGTACTGGAGACGTATAACCCTCAGCAGAATTCTGATCACTAATTTTAAAAGCTCCATTCTCTAAAATACATAAATCTTCAAAGACAATTTTCTAGATCACAATTAATTTGTTTTTTATCTCCTTAAAGAGTAAGGGACACTCTAAGTCGCATGTCACTACGATCTGTAAAATTGTGTAATGGTGTTTGGAATAACAACAAATATGCAGGAGGTGACATCACCCCGCTTTTCTGTGGGTTAAATAGTTTTTGTACATGTTTTAAATCCTGTATGAAATATTTTTAAGAGCTTATTTTGCAAGTGAGAAACGTTCCAGGTGGAGCTTTTTACTCACTACATCTTTTGCTTGGCAAAAATCATAAAATCATTCTTTCAGTCACTGCCATTTCTCTGCTGGCGCCCCAGTTTCGCCGGCTCTCCGCGTTATCCTCGTTTCCTTTTCTTAACGATCAGCTCCGCGCGTACGCGTTTTGGTGGGGAGTGGTGGGGAGAGAAACCACCAAACTCTCTGCATTCACGTTCCCTTCTTTATTCGCGCTTATAAAACAGAGGAAGGCGGGAACTTCCCACCGAGATGCCTAATTTCTCAGCTAGGCAGAACTCGTTACTGTCCCCAAGACCCGGATTTTTTGATTTTTTTTTGAAAAATTATTTTAGAGATGAACACGAGCGCTAAGTTGGGCGGTCAGAGATCGCCGCTTCTGTCTCTTTCGGGATTCCCTTTAGATTCAGCTTTTTTAGTCTGACTAGAAAAAGAAAGAAGAGAAAGTTATTATATGCAACAAAAGTGAAAGAAACAAGGAAAAAACCTCACAGTGTTTTATCCTGTCCGTTAGCGTTTCACTCAGCGTGCAAGCTCCCCAAAAGGAATATTTTGGTTCTGTTGTTCTTTACGATCTTTTCCCTTTTTAATAGAAGCACATCCCTACCGAGACTGCCAGAATTCCACATTTTCAAGCAGGACCCCGATCTTCGACAGATCTGGGGATGTTCCTCGGCTCGGCCGTGCCGTCGGCCGGGGGGGTGAAGCGCGCGGGGGCGGGAGGCGGGAGCCTCCTTTTGTGGCTGCTGCAGGGCAGCGCCCCGGTCAGGAGCTGAATAGTGATCCCACATCCCCGATTTTGATCCGAAATCTGATTTTGATCAGAAATCGCACCGCGGCGCTTTCCCCTTCCCAGAGAGAGCCGAACAAGAACAAGGCATGCCAGCCTTGGCAGCTATGACGTCAGCCTCCGGCTCCTTGCTAATCTCTTGTGCAACGTATATAAAATATAGAAGCGAGTGGAAGTAGTATTTGTTGGATATTATTTAAGAAAACGGCCCATTTTTAATTTCTAAAGAAGATGGTGATTATATTCTGAATGGAAGTATTTTTGAAACAATTTTTTGAACTTTCTGGTACTCCAAACCAATCTGCGAAACTATTAAGCAACTTTATTTTAGTAAACAAATAGTAAAAAAAACCTCAGCCTAATTAAATTTAGTCAGCACATTTATCAACAGAAGTCGTCGGGGAAGAGCAGTCAGACAGTTCTTGGGATCGGCTGTACTCAGTCTGTACACTTTGGTCTGAGTGTGTGTGTGTAAAACTGTACAGAAATTACTTATATGAAAGAAGTTAAAGTTTAACTGACGTTCCCTAAAAGGAAGGAAATCTCCACGCTCACAAGGGCTTCTGCCGAGGAATGTCGGGTGCAGAGAAGCTGAATCTGCTGTGTGTCCTTTCATGGCCTCACAATCTTCCTATTTTTTTCCATATTTTTGCATAGTGCAGTTGTAGTTCAGCATCTCTTTTTTCACATTTTTTTTGATATTAAATACTTCGTTATTCCTGTGATGCACTTCTCTCTTGGAGCGTGTTGGACTGCCGCGTGCTCAGCTGGTCGAAGCCGCTGAGCTCCCTGTTGCTCTGTTGTATTCAGGTTTATTTATTCACATCAGCTTCGGATCGGGGCATGGAGGAATTTTTTTCTGAAGTAGTTGTTTTTTGGGTTTTTTGGGTTTTTTTTTTTTGGTTTTTTTTTTAAATGGGAACTTAATATGTAAACGTTCTGTCGTCTATTAATGCTAAAGGTCACCTGGCTGATTTTGTTCTTTCTTTGGATTGCGGCAACCCTTTGAAGAGTGTTAATTGATTGTAATTGTTTTAGTTAATCAATTTCAGGGGACCGGGAGCCTATTTTACATGCAGGAGTTGTTTGCTTCCAGGCAGTTCACAGAAGCGGTGAAAACTACCTTAGGTCAATTGTCTCTGTATTGCAAGAGATGACGTGTTCTGTGTATACTGGGTGACGCTGGTTGTGGAGTACGTGCGAGCGGAGCTATGAGGACAGTGAGTACGGCCACCTTATACACAAGTCAGGGGAAAAAAATACCTCTGATAACAATCGCTGAAATGGTTCAACGTTTCAGAAGGGTTAAAGTTTCCTCTGATAATGAGAAATCAAAGATTCGGAGTATGCGGATGGGACTCTTCTGCATTCAGCTTTGCCAAAACCAATTTATTCCTTCTTGTATTTTTTTTTTTTCATTGAAGAGAAATAAAAGGGCAAAAGAGAGGAACTTTTCTCCGTGCTTGATATTTCTAACAGCATTTAAGCCTGCAGTGTCTTGCCAGCTTTGGATGGTCAACCCCGTTCCTTGAATGAAATCTTGAGGCTCTCAAAATGCTGGGGAATGTGTACCAGCGTGCCAAGACTTCCTTGGGGGCTGGGTGAAATCCGAAGGATTTCTGGGCAGGAACTCTCATTTATCTATGAAGGGCTGTTTATCTGCTTAAGACGGTACATCAAAGCCTTTGCGGTAAGAGTTGGTGAAGTACAGCCATGGAATAAACTTGAAGGGCAACTTCTGGGCTTCTTGATAAGCAGACCTCATCTACTCAAAATTTTGGGGGGTCGAGGAAAAGTCTGTCCTCTCCTACTTCTTTTGCATTGCAATATCATTTTCCCTCTCTACTGCTCAAATAAGGTACATTATCTGAGACTGGGCTAGTTAATGCATTCGGTGTATGTGGTTTCGTAGGAAATGAAAATAAAATAAAAAATGAAAATAATTGGAACGTGACATGGCTTTTAGAAACCTTTAGCAGGGAAACATTGAAATCCGCCACACTGACTTGTCCCACGAAAAAGGGAGGAACTTAGTGGTTTCATCACTGATTTCTTAATGCAGCCTATATATAATTTCATGGTCTGCATGCCTTAAGCAGGTACTGTGCACCTTAGTGCATAAAGTGGGTTATCTTTTTTCTTAAATGTGAAGCTGACACTTGTTTCATAAACTTCAAATAAGCTGCAAGGCTGTTATTCTCCTGAATAACAGGATTTATTCTGTTATTCTCCTGAATGCACATTTTTCTGGATTTCAGGAACCCGCTGCTCTTTTTCCCCCCTGACTCTCGCTATTTATGCAGTAACTTTCCAAACTGGCAGATGCTCAGATGAATTAAGCAACCAAATTCTGAGGGGAAACGGAAAAGGCTTCTGACCCAGAAGTAGGGGTGGCTCACTGAGGGGAATGCTATTAGCAGAAAAAGGCAAGGAAGGTAGTTGATGTGAATCCCAGACTTCTGCTAGGAAGACAAAAAAAAAAGAAGTATCAATGAAATTAAATTACCCAAATAAAGGAATCTGCACTTTTTGGGCTAAATAGTACGAATATCATGCAAGGGGGATTATGAGTGAAAGGTGGTTGAGCATCAAGTTCACTGTATAATTGGAAACGCTGCAGATGGAAGTGGAGGAAGGCAGCGAAAGGAGTAACGCTCGCTTTAAAATAAGGAGTGAAAAGTAAAAGTGTGCGGTGCTGTGCAACGAAGGAGCAAACTGCGACAGTGCTGCGCTTTCCCGGGCGCGTGTACTTCTTCCTTCTGCCTTTGCTCTGCCTCTCAAAGCCCTGCCTCTGACTCAGCCCGCGCCCGCTCGCCCGCACCACGCACGAGTGTTGCCTCCTGCGCTGCTGGGACCGCTGGGAAGGACTGAGGTTGGTGTTGGTCCCACCAAGCTGGGCAGGAACTGGGTGCGGAGGACCGCGCTGCCTACGCGCTCATGCTTTAAGGCGTGGGTGATTATTTTTTAATATTGTTAATTCAAAATAATTAAATTATTTCGAATTAAATTAATTCAAAATATTTGAATTAATAAATAAATAATAAATAAATAATAAATAAATAATTCAAAACCACCTCAATTTAAGAATCCTGGTGGCTGAGCCTCCAACCAGAGAACCTCAACACGGAAAATCTTTCCACTCAAATAGAGGAAGCCTGATGGGGGCAGAAAAGATGGAAAGAGAGGAGCAAAAGTAGCAGCAGTCCTGCTGGTGGGTGAAGGTGGTTGTGTCGAGCCCTAAATGTTGTCCTTTTACAGTGTGCATTTTGAAGGGGGTAGGACCGCGCCTGGGACACATCCTGATCCCTCTCCTCTGGTGTGAAGTCCCTCTGCAGTCCCTAGGTTTGTTAGGGGGAGGACCTGGAGCAGGATTTTCAGGAGAGAAAAAAAAAAAAAAAACCAAACATTTTTAATTTAAAAAAAAAAAAAAAAAAAAAAAAAACCAAACATTTTTATTTTGTAGAAAAAAAAATAAAAATTAGACCAGTTCCAGCCTGCAAACTTCCAGAAACAAAGAGGACTTACAGTGAACTACAGCACATTCCTTCTGACTTTGTCTGCCTCAAAGAATCACAGGTGCCTGACTCATTTTATACACCTTTCTGTTGTTAGGACAGGCAGGAAATTCGAGAACAATATAATTGTCAGTATGATAAATGAGAAGGCAAAATACTGTTGAACGGTAGAGGACACCGGGTGTTATTATGGCCTATTGTTGCTATGAATAGAACCACCCAGACACCAATTAACATCTCATTGCTATGATTACTTGCTACAGTATCTGTTCCACTAATCAAACTTACACCTTTTTAGTCCATATTTTGATTTCAAAAAGTTATACCAAGAACAGATTACATTTATCTCAAACGCAAATAAATGTGAAGCTTAAGCAGCTAATTAAGTTTATAACCACTGAGAAAAACATTAAAAAGAAAATTAAATTGCTTGGTTTGGAGGAAAACCTTTTAGGAAACATTTGTTGAATAAACATAAAAGAAATTCTCCTAATGTACTCTTATGCAAATAGTGTTCCGTTTATATTTTTCCATATGCCAATCATATATAACTCTTATAAATTTTCCTTCACTAAACACTCTTCTTCATAGGAATATTTACTATCAAGCACCCAAATATGCTATGAGAGCTACGTGACAGCAACCTGCTACAGCTTCCCAAACTTTCTGAGAACAGTTTCAGCTTTACAGAAATGATAAAGCTATTACAAATATTTAGTAAATAATTGCTCCAGGCAAGGAGATGGAAATGAAGGGTAAAGCACATGAGATATTCCCGCTCTCATTTTTCTTTTTTTGCCCCGTGGCCATAAGAGGTACCGGATTGGAAGCCCCGGAGAAAAGACATTTCTGCTTATGCATCAGGCAGCAGCACCGCAGAACTTCTTGGGCCGGGCTCCATCTTCCAACGTACGGTGGTGTCATCCCCGGTCTCACAGACCGCTAAGGCACGTTCACCACCTGAAGTCAATGAGAAAAGAAGGGGGGGTTGAGCAGACCCTTAAGTGTTTCGCTAGACCACGCTGCTCAGTCCCTTGGCAGGCTGAGCCTGTGCCCCAGAAGTCCCTCAGCTAAAAGGCAGCCCCGACTGCCTTCTGCTGGGAGCGGTCCTGGCTGGCCCAGGATTGGCAGCACCTTGGCTGGCCCAGAGCTGCTCTCTCATCCCGAGTGGATGAGCTGCGCTAGGGAGAGAGAAGATTGCTGCCTGCGTATCTTTCCTCTGCTTGGTTTAAGGAAAAAAAGAGTTTTTGAAGGAGAAATGGGAATTCCACTCAGTCCAGAAGACAAAAGCAGGGATGACGTGATGTCTCCCTGAAGAGTAGTCCCGTGAAGAGTATTGACTCATCTTCTGCTGCTTCTGCTCTTTCTGTCCCGCTCTGTGGAGCACAGGCAGTCCGTGCAGCACGCACCCCCCCCTTCAGCATGCACCAACCCCCCCCTTCAGCATGCAC